>JAMKCH010015025.1:0-24267 GCA_023653785.1 Ophioderma brevispina | reverse complement strand
TCCTGTTCCAATTAACTTATATGTCTAGTTTTTATTAATTATTTCAAAAAATTACGAACGTTCGAAATAAATCACAAACGAAAGTTGTTGGCGTATCGTTGGACCTAAGACGGGGTTTTACATGACAAAAAGGAATGGGACATTGTCAACCTTCAAATCTATTGAAATGGGTATTTCACCCTCGTTTTGAAAAAGAGCGAATAAAGGTTTGGTACCCATTAGTAATGACGTTTTGTGGAAGGTTCCATTGATTCAATACCCCTGTAAGATCATATCAGAATACTATGGTTAGCGTAAGTTGTAAGTTGAAGTGATGACCCACCGGTGTTTCCATCTTGCTGGTGTTGACTGTGGACATATGGCCATAGCAAGCAATCTTCAGATGAGTCTAAAGAACACTAACCTGGTATTCTCTCCTACTTCTCAATTGGTAACAGGTTCAAATAGCATCTTTTACTCATTTGGCTCAAGTTGTAATTTATTTATGTATTTGTTAATTTGTCCTTTTAGACACTGTGCTAGATGTTGATGGTTGTGTTATTTCCCCTCTGCTAACATCACAGACTGTGTAGATGAAGCTGTTGTCTCTCGGGCCCCTGTCAAATAAGTAGAGCATCAAAATGCTTCACTAAAGAAAAGGAATAAGATAAATAAGGCAAATCAAAGTACAAAATGCCCAAATTAACAGCAATAACATCAGAAAGTTAGAGGGGAGGGAGGGCAGGGGAAAGGCAGGGGAGGGGGAAGAGAGTAGAGAGGGAAGAGGGGAGGACGGGAGGACGGGACTGAGGGAAGGGGGAGAGAAGAGAGAGGGGAGGGAGGGACTGAGGGCGGGACTGGAGGGGGGGGATGGGAGGGGACGAGGGAGGGGATGAGGGAGGGGAGGGAGGACTGATGGAGGGGAGGATGGGACTGATGGGCTGGGGAGGGGAGGGAGACTGAGGGAGGGAGGGGAGGTGGATGAGTGAAGGGAGGGGAAGGGGAATGAGGTAGGGGAGGACTGAGGTAGGGGAGGGAGGCGACTGAAAGACGGGAGGGACTGAGGGAGGGAGGGGATGAGGGGGAGGGAGGGACTGAGGGAGGGAGGGACTGAAGGAGGGGGAGGGACTGAGGAGGGGAGGCCTGAGGGAGGGGGGACTGAGGGAGGGGAGGGTGGGTGTGGCTAGGTGGGTGTAACAGGGGGGTGTTCTGTGGCTGGTGTGGGTGTGGATGGAGCTGTCATATTTCTTAAACAATGCGCACACGCTAGTCTGTTGAATTGCGTTATTGGATTTCCGTTGTCAAGTGTTTGTCACACACTTCCGGGTTACGCTCGAGTGGTGGAGGAATTTTGTTCCAGAATTACTGACAGTACACTATATAGGTGGGCAACAATAACACTTACTCTGAAAAGTCTTGCGTCCAGCATCAGGATCACATTCATCAGGAATGATCCCTGGCAGGTCTTGTGGAAGGATGGTCTTTCTCCGGTACAGCGTAAGCGTTGATCGGCGCCACACATCAAAGGGCACATTTTTTCCCCTTGTAACAGAGTGAGTCAGTGGCCTAACCATGCCCATTGTAAAACAAAACATGTAGATTAAATATGCGTGAGTGAAGAGTGAAATATGTTCCATTTAAGGTAAAAGGGCCATCAAATGAAAAGTGACCTTTTGGGAGACCATGGTTAAATTTGTACCAAATATGCATATCTCATTACGCGGACCTTGGTTTATTTTTTAAAGCGGGTTGGTTAAAAATATCAACCCTTATCCCAGGTTAAGGCTACTCATCTGGGACTTGCTGCCTCAATCGGGACTAACAGTAAACCCCGGATAACAGTAAACCCTGGAAAGAACCTAAAATCCTTAGATGAAAGAGCTTGACACTGGATAGGGCAGGTTATCCCTAAATAATCTAAGATTTACTGGCTTGGGGGGGGGGGGAGGAAATAAATAACTCTTAGATAACATCCTGCCAACATTGAGAACCCAAGAATCAGAATAATGTGCGCATCACAAACGCCTCATCATGAAAGCCTTTATGGGTGGTGTCTATTTCAGATCCACTTTTTAGGGCCTCTAGTGGAGTACACAGGGGCAAAGTCTCCTGAATTTACTGGGTTTTTGTGTTTGAGGCTGCAGGAAGGGCTTCAGGAGCCCAATAAATATTTCAGACTTTTTCTGGCTATTTCAAAATAGGGCATGGATTTCCTAGAAAAACAGGGAGATGGCAGGTATGAGATAAGTATGTAGGGTTTACGATAAAAACCAATGTACAAAATACCAATACTTACTTGTATTGATAACAGGACAGTGCTGCTGCAAGTTCTATAGTGTATTCATGCTCATTGAGTATGCCTGTCAATACACTTTTGATGGTTCCAACCATCCTCTCAAAGCGCCCACCTGTTGTTGGTTGGTTGGTGAATTGGTTGGTCAACTAGATGGGGCTTTTAGGTTAAATTAGTTAATTTTAAAAAAAACCAATTATAATCAAAATCAGTGGATTAGTAAACAAGGTAATTGCAAAATGTAATTAATCCTTGTTCATGATCTTGACTATTTCCACTTGACATTTAACATTGTCAAACCATGATGGAAGGACACAATCCCAAATACAGTTGTAAGCATTTACACGTAGTGTACGTATGTGTATTTCAGTTTTATGTATTCATTTAGTCATTCAGATAACTTTATGTAATTTAGAACATGTTTCATATGATACAAATACAAAGAATAGATGATACAATAACCAAGTATTTTAGACAAGAAATAACAATTCATGATCATTGTAATATATGATACAAACCAATAGATAATATGACACAGAAATTTGTAATCAAATAAGTTCATGATCAAGGAATATAAAATTGAGAATATAAGTAAAGCGTGGCAATAGTATATCAATAGTCTATACACAAAAATGGAATAAAGGAACTAGACATGTACTACTGGTGCTTCCAAAGAAGCACTAACCTTAGGCGTTTGGAGTTGGGCCCACATGACCTTGACCCAAATCTGTGGGCGTGTTCCTGAACAAGTCGAGTGATTATAGCAATTGATTTGTGGCAGACAGAAAGAAGAGAAAGCAACAGCAAAAAGGAGGGTAGAGCGACTTGACTGTAATGACCTCTGTGTGACCTTGACCCCAATATGTGTATACCACTTATGAGCCTTGTGTCAGTGGTTTCTTCTGACCAAGTCTAGCGAATATAGCAATTGATTTGTGGCAGAAGAAACAGCAAAAAGGAGGGTAAGAGCGACTGATCTGTAATTGACCCAGAAGTGACCTTTGACCTCAATACGTGAACACCTTGTAAGACACTTGGATCAAGGGTTATTCTGACAAAGTTTGGTTAAGATCAAGCCAGTTGCTAATCACAGTAAAGCAGTTTGAAAAAAATAATTGAGAGGGGTAGAGAGGACTGCCCTTGTTACCCCTAAAGCGGAACCTTGGATTCAAAATCTGTTAACCACCCAATAAAATTTTTTACCTCTGGGCCAAGAAAAAAGTGTTTGCATGCCCTCTTGTGTCATGTCCTTTAATTTGGTGTGGGAGTGCTTTGAGCAGGAACTTGCTCAATTACTCTTTTACAGGTATTTTGTAATGCTTTTGATGTCTAATTCACACAATGGAGTTCTTAACCTTTATATTATGAGTCATTATCATTGGTCAAGTTTTACACAAACATGTGTGACCAAATCCCATATTCAGTGTTGTAATCATCCCTGCATGGCACACCACTTTGCTTTTTAAAAAATATAGTTATTTGAACAGGCAATAATTTTGTACAAGTCAGCAAAGCTCATCTCTTACCTGACACAAGCACTGGTAAATTGTGCCCCATTGTCTGACTGCAGTTCTAGGGGGGTTCTGCATAGGGACAAAAAAAGTCTAAATAGAATCTCTGCAACTGCTTCCCCCGTTGCCGCACTTTTATACCCGTCTTGAACGCACTCATCTCCCACAACCTTAACCCAGCAAAATCTGTAACAACAAATGTTGAAGGCATTCTCTCAAGCAGTAATATTACAGCTCTGTAAGTTGTATAAATTACAATATACCCTCTTGAGAAAGAGATTGGCTAGTTTTTAGACTCATTCATAAAAACATGCAATTACTCAGATTCAGTGCAACATTATAACACCTGCAAATGATAACTGGAAACAGTGGTAATATCAGCAATTTAAGAACTGAAGGAGAGAAGCAGGCAGGCACCAACGTTTATTATTACCTACCTTGAAAAGAGTCGACCATTACAAGCAGGTTAACCTTCAAGTTGGTTTCCGAGGATGTTCATATTCGGCAAAGTCTACGCCAAGACGTTGGAAGGATTGTATACTTGATTGGCTTTGTGTGTGCAGATTTGCGATTTGCTGGCTGAAATGAAGGTTAAAAATGACGGCGCAGTATAAAGCCTATAGTATGGTACCCAACACAGGATTGGTTCTACCTTCTGATCCACATCCATGTAATAAATCTAGAAGATAAAAAAAGATATTGGATTCAATGCAAATCCTGGACAACCAAAGTGGGTCAAACACTTTGCTATCATAAAAAACTATTACTTTTCTCATTTAACCCTGTGAACTCTTAGGACCAAAGGATGTTTAGGTGGAAGTTATGAGCGAAATATGCCCCCATTTTGTCTACCATTATTAAATTGTACACTGTGACACAGCAAAGATCCAAAATCCTGTTTTGTAAATATCCAAATCACGTTTTTAGGTCCTGACCAACGGATTGAAATTGTCATCCCAACAATTTTACAGATTGAGTTTTGGGGTGAAGTCCATTCTAAAGCACGATGAAAACGTCATCTACTTAAATCAGGTAAGGCCGTCCCTTAAAGATGTTAATAATATACTAGTACTTATATATCGGGTCATCACCTTCTGAGCTACTTTTAATAATATTTAAGCATTTAAATTAGCGCTCTATCAAAACCACAGCGCTGTACAGACAATGCAACTTGAGGCAGCAGCTAATACAGCGCCAATTGCAAAATTCGCACAACATTGACCGAAACCACATACATTAAATTAGGCAAAGAAGGGAATCAGCCTTTTCCAGTTTAGAAGCAGGAGGAAACGGAGGCACCCGGGAGAAAACCGGTTTTTCAACAAAATCCCCAAAGTTGTACAGATTTTTTCCCTTGACACTTTTATGCTATGCTAATAACTAAGATTGAGTAGACAAAAAACACTACCTACACAAAAATCCCCAAAGTGTAACAGAATTTTTTCTCCCGTGACAATTTTTTATGCTATGCTAATTAACTACGTGAGTACACAACACTACCTACATGGAATGCAGTGCCCCTGGGCATGCATCCTCAGTTTACAGAAAAGGAGGTAGCATATAAATATAAGTACATAACCTTGAACTCTATGCAGGTCATGCAGTTTGCAACATATTTCGCTTATAGTACCAATCAAAATGACAATACTCTGCTTGAATCTGTAAGTCAATGAATATGTGGTTTTAATTGAAGAACCAACATGCACACAGCAGTCAGCCCAAACTGCCTGATTTGAAACGTTAAAAAGAGATGCTATATCGTGTTAGAGTCAAATACATACCAAGCTTGTGATTTATCAATTTGTGGGATTTTTGATCCCAGCCTCGTCCCCCGACGTACCCCCCTAAAAAAGATGTTGATATTTTTATTCATCAAAACCTTAGTAATGCCTTGTGCACCAATCTACGTGCAAACTCGGTCCGCATCTGTAAGAAATAATTCGCTATTTTGTATTTTCTGGTCCGTAAAACGGACCAAATTACTGCCACGTAGCCGATGGGACCGTGACGAGCAATTGCTCATAACACAAAACGCGCAAGAGTTCGGGATCAGCTCAATTTGGGAATAAGCTTTTTCTCAAGGAATCTAGTAATCAGTGAATAAAGAGAAGGTGCTGAAATCACAAATGCCCCTTTAAATTGTGTGCATAGGCCTCTGACCCTAAAATTATCCTAAAGACATAAGAAATGATATTGATCCCAAGGCTAATGCACCTATCACAAAAAATGCCCTGGCCCCAAGGTACCCGGGGGATGGCTAGGCCCTTGTGCACACGATGTGTGTTTTTTTTGGAAATGTTTCAACTCCTCGGCCATGTCCCTGCCCTGCGGGCAACATTTTTATGTAAAACCCCCAGCCAAATCCCGACGCCTGCGAGCCGGGCAAAGGTGTCGAACCCGATTGTTGGATTCACTTTTGATTTATGCCTGGCTTAATTCATTTGTGTATGTAGCTTTGTCGTACTAACCGTTATATACGTTTTGTAGAAATTGGCATTTCAGTGTTGGCCCGCCCCAAAATGATCCAGGCTTTTTTTGACATGCGTGAAACAAATCCCGGATTATGCCCAGTACACGAGGTAAAAAAAGATCAACTCCCCAGCTATCAGGTAGTACAAGTTCCCGTCCATCCCTGGGTACCCAGGGAACGGGGCCCATTTTTTGATAAGTGCAGAGAAGTAACATTTGGTATTACTCCATCTCCATGACTCAGAATAATATCTAGGGAACCAAGATATGCGACCAGGATGGACACGATAGCCGCTTATTACAATCTTTTGAAATAGCTGTCAACATACACGCAAGAGTTGCTGTGTAACATGCTCTCCTTTGCACATTGTCATGGTTCTGCTGGGGGAAAGTCTGACGCGAGAAAAGGAATTTCGGATAGTATACTCTTAGGTAGTCATATCTATTCATACGACTCTCTAAACATTATATTAAGTTCCCGGAATTAATTTTAACATTGACTAAAGACTAGTCATGAGTCTAGTCACAAGATGGGACCTTCAATGAGTTCTTTAACAGTATGAATGTAAAGGTTGCTTGGTTCCGATTGATGTGCATTGTGTTCTCTACTTGATATGAGGAGCTTGGCAGTGCACATATACACCGAGTTCCAATAATTGTAATATGGATCAATCTTTTAAAATTTGGTACATAATCTTCTTTGGTGCCATAAGGTACAACTGTTCTGTGGAGTTACAATGCCATTAAGGTTGAGATGTTTTGAGATATATATTTCCAAATAAAAAGAAAAAAATCAATAATTTTATTTTGACATACATAGCTCTCTAGAGTCTGTGAAATAATTGTCTTACCAATTTTGTAACCGATTGCTACAATTTGTCCAAACAAAGTTCATGTCAACATGTTACCATCAGGTGCCAAATTGGGGCTCAATTGTAGACACAACAGTGTTTTAAGTTTTACCTGAAAATTTCATAATGCTAATTTTAATCTGCAAAAATAAATGGTTATCACATGATGAAGAAGACTTTAAGAATGCCTACACTATAAAGTTTATTGCAAATAAATGAAATTTAAGCCATTTGCGCTTTGTAAAGTTTAAAGCAGAAGCTGTCTTTTGTGTATCTTGCTTGAATGACAGTTCACTAACAGAACACTAGTCATGACTAGTAGTCTATGATAACAGCATCCATAAAAAGTTAAGACTGTCTAGTCATGATCTCGGGGACTACAATATTACACCCCATCACGTACTGTGGGAAACAAACTTGCGGTTTTGATGGTAAGACGGCATAATGCACTTGTTGCAAAGCCCTATTCTATACTGTGCTATATTTGGAGGGGAAACCACTAAAAGGGCAGATATTTGTGGTATATTTTGGGAATGAATGGATTGAGGCTCAATTTCAGGACGAAATGAGAAAAAATATGGGGCTTTCATTGCTAAAAAGCGATCAAACTACATTCCGGGTAAATCGGGGGGTCCCAAAGACGGATCGGAACACGCACCTTTAAACAGTCTGATATTATGTGATTGATTAAGTTAATGGATAATGATAATGTACATTGGAGGAGTCATGTTCAGCAGGACGGTCATGTTCAGCCAGGACTATAATGAGTGATAAAAGTTAATAGTTCCATAACATTTACTTCACGATAAGTACCAACCCACAGAGTGCGCCCGTGACGGATGAGACCCAGGAGTTGTAAAATTTGGGCGGCCCTGCGTTGCAGGACAAATTTGAACGATGGACTTTGATGGTAAATTCGTATCTCGCCAGTCGGACTGCAGATCGGAGTAACTTTTTTCACTGAGGATGTGCTTAATCAAGGACTAAACCGGTGGTCATGTTTTGGTTTAGCTTTCCACCCATTTCGAGAATTTAGTATTCTCCACCACTTAAATTCGGGCACCTTACACATGCGGGTTCTATTCCGTTAACGTTGCCGAATTCGTAGCCTGTGGCTGAATACTAAATTCTTTACCCCATTTATGGTACCGTAAGACCTTCTAACCGTAAATGCAGGCACGATGGCAATATGTTCAAGATATTTTTCGAAACAACCCACAGACTCATAGGAAGTCGATGTCAATGAAATTCCTATTCATTGAGTGTGGAGCAAAATTGGTTCACTAATTTTCTCTGGAAAATAATAAAAGCTTGCACTAAAGAACATTTTGTAGTTTAAAGGCCGAACTCGGAGATTTCCGAGAGAGCGCACAATTTTCAAAAACAAATCATGTTTTTTGCATATCTAATGCGTGTCCATACACTGTGTGAAATAACTTGACGATTAGAACTCACTGCCCTTCATTTATAGAAAATCACACTTTGTTTAAATTCGGATCTGAAATTTTCGTTATACAGAGTATCCTATGGTAATGTATACTGTACATAAATATTACCATGAAACAAAAAAATTGATTCACCGGTAACCTTTCGAATTAGTTCTAGATGAACTATTTTTAATTACTGCCCCTCCCAAATAATTATATATTTCAAAATATCTGAATTAGCCTTTTATTCGGAATTATTTAAATCTTCATGAGACATTTCCCCAATTTCATACATCAATAAGCCCTTGTCGCAATTTCAGATTCAAAGATGCAATCGGCGATCTTTTGGGATAAACAAAAACGCGACTACTGTACAATTTTCAATGTGGTGAACTTTGAAGTTTCCAAAAAAAATTAGGCCCCCCCCTACTTAAAATCAGGCTTCTAAACAGGTTTGCCTTTGTCATATTGTTAATGGTCATAACGCCCATGAAGGAAATTGAGATCGATAGTCGTAAAACCCGGAGTAGAGACATTTTTGTTGAAGAAAAGAAAACGGCAAAGTTCAACCCACATGAAAGTGTAGAGTAGTGCGTTAAATCTCAAAAGAATCGTCTTGAATCTGAAATTGCGAAAGGGCTATTGTAAAGGACTGGAAGTGTGTGGACTCTTTATCAATATGAGAATTGTCACTTTGGACTATAACTAAGGTTCCTGTCCATGTTTCAGGAAAGAATGTAGTATTCTGCCACAAGGCTACGAATTCTGGCAACGTTAATGGAATAAACGCACCAATTTAATTTATGATGTTGTTAAAGGTGCCGAATTTAAGTGGTAGAATACTAAATTATTCCCCATGTTTCTTTAACAGTATGCATTAAGTTTAAAGTTAATGGCATATAAATGATTATGCACATAGGAGAGTCATGTAAACAGGACAGGAGTCTAGGGATTCCATTATACTGATACTTTATTACCAATTTGCTGGGTTTGGTTCGTGTACCGACATGGCGCCCAATGTCATGTAAACGTTGAAGTATTGTGCCTCTCCGACGGCTTGGTAATATTTTCCCAAACTTTTCAAGATGGTAGTACCATCATCCGTCACATCAAAGGCTGTACATTCTTGAATTAATGAAGCTATCTTTTCTTCTGCCAAGAAGGATGAATCCTGAATTGACCCAAACCTCATTCAGTGGTCACAGTTCTGTATGTGTGTGCACCACACAACCACATAGTTTACACCATTCAGCTGTACGGGTATTTGTCTTGAGTTTGTAAGAGTCTCATTATTAACATGGACCATGGTTCAGGTGATAGCAAGATACTGACCTTGCTTGCACTATATTCATGATATTGGGTTGAAACTTATGACATGAGACTAATCTCCCCAAGCTTTGTAGACTACCAATATTGTGTAACAGTTTTTTGATTGGCTGAGTCAGATTGTTGGACAAATCACTGTGAATGACTTCATAGCCAAATTATATCTAAACTAATGCTCCCAATGTTGTTTATACTATTCAATTGTGGTAAACAGTTACATTGTTTGCATGTATATTTAACACTGATAGCATAGAATTAATTCATAACGAAATAATATTTCATGGTGGTAAACAGGCACAAATTTTGTTACAGCATGTAAGACAGATATTACTACACAATAGTGATTCGGTTTGACTGGCCACAAGAAGTTCCATGTTTTAAAAGGGTAATCATAAAACCATGTTAACATGTAGCTTGGTGTTCATTGGAATGTGATTTCTACTTCAATTATAATACCAGATGTACCACAAAAGCTAGCACGAAACTGAGTGTCATTTGTTTATGTAAAAGGTTGACCATTATGATGATGCATGCCTGGACATTACATCATTACCAATACTAATTCCTGCATTTTTGACATTTAAGAAATTATTTATAAAATAAAGCTGTTGCATAGAAATTATACAAAATTCACAAACTAAAATTGTGTTTCAAAACTCATTTGTTGTTTCATTTCACAAGTTTGTGCCACTTAAAATACAGAAGATTGTCCGTTTTAGGATCATCTTGTTTGGGAAGCCTTTGAGTGACAGTACTAAATGCTAGCCATCATCGCCGTATCTTTCACTGGCGTACGCCAGCAATTGGGGACTATCCCAGTCTATCGTCTTGTTTTTAGGCCATTCATGACAGACGTGAGATAGAAGCATATGCTTCATATCTCGTTTCTGTCATGAAAGGACTTTTCTTCATGCAGTGCACGGTAAGAATCCCAAGTAAGACTTGCCGATTAATTCTCAGGACTCCGCCAATCTGAGGGTTGCACAACACTATACGCCTCCCATAGACTTTGATGAGAAAATTCAGGTTCTATCTTGGGCGTATCTCGAGTTAACTTGCGTTTCAGAAAATGAGCGTTGCACAGTTTGTTCGCAAGACTTTCTTTTATAATCTTTTATAACATATCAAAAATGATCACAACATTCCGTATAAATTTTGCAATATTTAGCGATTTCTCGGAGGGTAGTAATTTCGCTACTCAAATTTTTGCCCGAAGCCGGGAAGGGAAACGCACGCTGTGTGGTAATCCGGACAGTTAAAAAAGCAAAAAATAAGCTAAATCAACACATTTTCTCAGGATTATATCATGCACATATCCATAAAATCGGGTTAGAGGACCAAATCTTATGCAACAATGTGCTCAAATAGTATTAATAACATCGGAATTGTTCTCGTGAAGTACGGACTATTGATGTGATATATTGGCCGAAGTGGGCCGACCAAAGGGTAAGTAGTGGTGTGTACCCTTTAAGCGAGAATTATTTTTGACACCTAATTAATGATTATGTATGAAAAGATAGCTAATAAAAAGTTAAATTGAGTCGTTCAAATTTCACTTCGTTAGCTTTTTTAGTTTTCGAGATATGGTTCTCAAAGATTGCCGACCAAAACGCAAACCACTCACTTGTGACGATTTTTGAGTTTAGCGCGTGGTTGTTCCTATATTTTCGACCCGACTCCAGAGGTGTATTGATTAATCCCAAATGCCCAGTTGTGGAAATTTCACCTCAAACAGGTCATGTGATCCCACAAAAATCATATTCTTAACACATAAAACCTGACTCTATCTCATTTTCGCCCAAACGCATTAGTATTAAGGATTTAGTGTGGTTATGGACATATCCTGTAGTCTAACTTTGGAACACTTTTTATCCCTAAGTACTGACAAAGTTTGTACAGTGCAGTATAGGCACATTGCAAGGCATTGTGGGATGGATTCAAAAAACACCCTCTGGACCCGACTGAAAGCCTATCAAAGGTCCGACGGCACCTTTAAGCGGCTTTAAAGAATCACCCTATTTTGTAATTTACTTTGCGATGGTGTGTAAAACATTTTAATTTGAAGTTAAAACCGTATGATATTTTAATAGGTTAAAAATTAATGAAAATGTCATTTTCGCCATGTTATGCCCAAGTGCAACAAAAACCAATCAAAAGGACCGTTTTAAGTTTTTACTCGATTTAGCCACTTTTCAGGTGCATGCGACCTTGAACTGCTAAGGAATCTCTAAAAATCTGATCAGAATGACAAAATGAACATAACAATAAAAAAGATAAAAGCGATTTCATAAACTTGGCCAAATATGATTCATTTAGTACATCCCATTGATGAGATTTGCTTTGAACAGAAAGTCGGGCGTTTTACGACTATATCTGCATTTAGAAACTTGAGGCGTTTCCACACCACTGCGACCCCACCCCCCCCCCCCCCGACTCACTAAGTGTTATAACTGGGGATTTTAAAGGAAATGAGAAATGTTATTATAATACATTTCTTGAAATATCGTATAGGACCTGATTATATATTAATTATAATTTTTTAGTTTTTTGAATTTTTTAAATTCGATTTAAAAAGCCATGTACTGTAGGCCCACTAGCGATTTTGGGAGAATTTCCGTTTTGCTACCTGACACCAGTATGCTGTGGGGGGGGCGTGTTGAGCCCGTATTTTGAGTTGTTAATAGTTGATTTTGTTTGCCAATAAAGAGAAAATACGAAGAGAAACCAAATATTTTTGCTTCTGATTACACATTCTAGTGTTTTTAGAATATAGAAAAATAGATAAAAATACAATAAAGCTGGTGATATTGCTGATACCAACCCAAAACGGCTGTATAACGAGACTAGCAACATGCTTGCGCGCTTAAAGGGTGCACACCACTATTACGCTCCCAGACTTTTGTATAGAAAATCATGTTATATTGGGCTGTATCTCGGTACTTGCGGTGTCAGAAAATGAGAGTTGCGCAGTTTGTTCGCAAGACTCTTTTATAACATATCAAAAAATAAGATTTTGCTTTTTTTATTATTTATAAATTTTGCAATATTAGCGATTCTCGGAGGGTAGAATTTCGCTACTCAAAATTTTCGCCGAAAGCCGGGAAACGCTCGTGGTGTAATCCGCAGTAAAAAGCGAAAATAAGCTTAAATCACCACATTTCTTTCAGGATATCATGCACACTATCCATAAAATCGGTAGAGACCAAATTTATGCAAAAAGTGCTCAAATTAGTATCAAAATCGGAAGTTTTCCTCGTGAAGTACGGACTATTGCTGTGCTAAATTTTGCCGGAAGTTGGAGCCAAGGGGAATAGTGGTGTGGTACCCTTTAACAGTTTTGACGGGTGACAATCGGGTGACAAGCAGCTAAGTGACATGTTTTTTTGGTTGGGGGGGTGGGGGTGGGGGGTTCTCTATAAACACTGAACGTCACTTCGATATTAACAACTGGTTTGAAAAATTTGAATACTTAACTCTACTTGAAATTATTCTAACCACACATGTGGTCAATCAAAAATATTAAAGTAATTCAATATAATTTAATTGTGATATTTCTTGATTTCTTACAGTACGAATACCGAGTTTACACTGTCTTCCGGTCGACTACCGAAAACAAGTTTATACAAAACTAGGGGTATTTGTTTACCCCTGTTTTTTCATTCTATACCGGGAGCAACAAAATGCACAGACAAGAAACCTTGCGGAAATGAAGCAGCCATCCGCGGCTGTAGCCTGTACCTAGGCCTCACATCTCTAATGGCTGGATCATAGTTTTGAGATGCACTGTGTCCTACCCATAACCAACTCACACAAAATTAGCCTAGAATTGGATCATTTTGCTGTTTGTTGTGGATTGGGGCTTAGGAAACCGGGGGGCTGTCACCCCAGTAATGTGATTGTCGGGGGGTGGGGGGGGCTCGATACCCTTGAAACCCCCCCCCCCCCCCCAATAATTTTAACACTTAACCAAAAAGCTCCAAAACATTCAATCCAAGCTTCCCCTCCAGCAACCACCTTTTTCAGCGCTCCGCCCTTCGCGATGGCCCCAATCCTGAAAATTTTCCTAAGCCAAAGTTCATCACAGAAAAAGTAAATCTTTTTGTGAATGTCTTGTTTTGGCCACCCGTGACGTCCCATTGTCCCCTAACGCATGAAAAATGAAACTGATGTATGAATGTGGCCATGTGGTGTCGGTCAGGGGCGGCGTGCTCTGGGACGCACTGCCAATTATCATTCACTGGATCAATAACCATCTGGTGGTCATAATGCCAATTTTGCGGGCCCATGCCCAGGCCAATGCCTAAAATTGTTATAAACCATACGTCCCCCTTTCCTTTTCTTTTTTTAATATCAGAGAACAACAGAATTCAGGCTGCCAATTCCATTATTTTCCCCGAAAAACAAAATCAAATATAGCACTTTTTTCAAATTCACCAACGGGACACTTAAAAAATGGGAATAATTTTTTTTTTGAGCTAATTAATATGTATCAACATCAATTTTGTCAATGTAACTCCTAAACACTTTAAATAATGACCCCCAGATAATTACTGACAATATATAGACCACGCATTCTCATAGTAATTCTAATATGTATGTTTATGGGGGTTTATGGCAGGTTTTACACCAAGATCTAATAGATGGCTGCATTCTGGCATCATGGCAGCACTAGAGATTTTCACAAAATCCAGGCGATATTGATAGAGTAGTTAGACTTATTTCATATGCCCTCTACTGGGAAATAATTTTAATAAAGAACCCTTTCTGTGTAGTACGACCTCGTCCACCCAACGTTTTTCTACTAAATTCGACTCATCCGGGGGGGTGGGTTTACCAACCCACCCCCGATTTTTCGTAAATAATGGACAAACATCCACTTGTTGAGGTATATCACTGTAGCTACACATGTCCTTTCTTCAACTAAAAGTACCAACATTAACGTTTTAAATATTGACGCTATGACGTCTAACTGAGTTTTTTATATATAGAAAGTAATACACAATCTAAAAAATAACGAATGGTATACAAATATTGTCAGTTTTGCGTATAGTAGCATCATAATTACATAAGTACCATTTTGGGGGCCATTTGACACATAAGGTCTAAGCAGGTTGCACCCCCCCCCCTACAACACACACACACCTTCCGACTTTGACGGAACCCCCTAGTGTACCTCCATTTTTTCGCTAAAATGACCGCAAAGGATGACTTACAATTAAATAAACGCCATAGAAATTTTAGTCCTGTTTAGACCTTTTCAAATGGGTGGGGGGGGGAGAGAAGGGGCGCCGATGCCTGATCCCCCCGGGGGAAATTTGGGCCTTTTCCATAGACACGGTACTAACGGTCAGTTTATTGGGCTGACGGAGGGGAAATTTGTGCACGGGATTCTGAGCTGGGGATCACTCGCCCCTCCCTGCCTCTGCTCCTGTTATACCAAGGATACCACCCGTTTCCTGGACATCACTGTACTAAATGCAACGGGGTATCATGATTAGGATCAACAATAACAAGTTGTAATAACTCGTCTAGCAAAAGGAATTCTTTTTTGGTAAAGAAAATAGGTTTAGTAGTTGGGGGGGTAAGAGGTAAAGGAGTGAGCGGGTACGGGTGGTATCTATGAACTACTCGTTTCACACAGACTATTGAGAAATGAAGAAGTGAGCTTTTTCAGTAAGCTAGGGGGTCCAAATTGGACGTCAAAGCGGCTTCAAATAAGCTACTGCCGCTTCCATTTCGTCGCCCAATCCACACCAAAACAGCAAAATGAACACATTTTTGGGGGTGTGAACAGTCTATCTGAGACGAAATTGCGCGAATTTAGCCATGCGACATGCAGTAATAAATGCAATACGGCATAGCTACAGTATGGCCATGCCCCTGCACGGCTAGGGCCATGGCTACAGCAGCAGAACAAAACAGCGAGTTCACGCTCGTCTCCTCCGTGCTGCTTTCGCGGATTGTAATCCCAAGCCATTTATATAGCGAAATTTTTTTTCCCTCACATCCAATTTTTTTTTCACATACGCACGTACAATGCGCCAAAAAAAAAATTTTCCATATTGAAAAAAAAAAATTCTAAAAAAAAAAAAATTAAAACATTTTCTAAAAAAAAATACGAAGCCCCAGAAGGGACATGGTAAAAAAAAAAAAATAGTTACTACGTAGTAAAAAGTTTCACTACGTACAGAATAAATCGCGTACGTACGAAAAGGTTTTCACGTACGTACGCATAATGATACCACGTACGTACGTAATACTATCGCGTACTACGCAATAAATGCGTCACGTACGTAATAAATATTGCGTACGTACGTCAAATGTATCACGTACGTACGTAATAATTATCACGTACGTACGTAATAATTATCACGTACGTACGTAATAACACTTACAGTACGTACGCATAGGTTTATGCACGTGCCGCATGCCGTATTTAGCGCAAACATACTACACCAATTATTTGGGGGAAATTGACTTGCAAACTGGGGTGAGTCGATGCAACGATATATGGAGATTCGACGTTTATGAAGAAATGAAAAGTTGTCACATCGTTACTTTATATTAAATTGAATCAAGTATAATGGACTATTTTCTTCTTACAAGTTTGCATTTTCTCATCGTATGCATTTGAAATTTCGGGTTTTATTATCGATCATGTAATTTGGGTCTTTCGTATATAGCATCCAAGGAAAGTGTTAAAAATTCAATTTACACATCAACATTCCTTGCACGCCAGAAAAATTAATCAGAGGTATCATCTAGATAAAAGATACATTTTGAAAAGCTTATTAGTTAAGAAACTCAATGAGGTTTTTAACACTTAAGTGACGACTGGGTGGTCCTTTGGACCCAAAAAATTGTTTTCGCACTGCGCTTTACGCGTGGGATTTTTGCCCCAGAATTTTTGGTAATTGTCTGACTTTTAATGGCTTCTTTTCATACCAAAATAATTAAAAATCGGCGAAGCCGTTAATGAGTTAATTAGTGGGGGGTCCAATTAGGGGGGTCCCATATTATTTATCTCATTAGATTATTATTATTAAAATTATATTATATATATTATATTATCTTCTTCTTCTTATTTTATTCTATATTATATTATGGACCCCCTGTGGGCACTATCGGAAGTCATCTAAGAATATTTTTAAAGATCAAAAAGTTCACACATACATGTACGTAAACCATTATTAGTAACTTGAAAATATTTAACCCTTTATGTGCTGAAAGTAACAATTTTCACCGTGGACGTTGCTAAAAAGTTACTGTACAAACTCTATTGGAAAATGACGGGTATTTTGCAACCAGGGGGGGAGGTCCACTTTTTTCAGGTAGGGATGTGCGGCCCCGATTTCCGAACTTGGGGGCTTGGGAACTTATTTTTCTCCGAAGAAGGGGGTTGGGAACTGAATTTTGAGAAATTTGCAGGCTAGGAGTTAAATTTAGCTAAATTCACTTCCTGAGATCAAAATTTTCTGAAAAGGACCTTAAGACCTGAATTATGCTTCAATGGGGTCTTGGGAACTGCTGGAGAGACGCGAAAAGGGGTCCTCACAGTTAACATCGCGTCTAATTTGAACATTATTACCGTCCCGCACCTCACAATAGCCCATTAGGAGTACCCATCACCACTAGAAAGCGAACGCCAACAAGCAAAATTTACGAGGATGTTTGGTCTTTGATCTCCGCCCAGCCTGTGTTAAATGAACGGAAAAGGTTTGCAGATTACGTATATAAAGCACTTGCGAATCTCGCACAAATTCAGAAAAGTGGTCAATTGTAGAAATTGTTTTTATGATGGTTCGGTAGACCACCTTTGAACGGCTTAAAGAATATTGTATTGTGGCCAGGAAGTTAAAATTGGTGACACAGTGCATTCAAAGTTGTGTTTCGTAATTTGCATGAAAAAACACATTTTGCTTCGTTTTTCAAATGATACCTATATGATATTTCAAATTCTTAAGATGTGTTTTCCTTTAGGATTGCAACGACACCTTACTTATGCAACTTGAGTGGTTCGTCTGATTTTTTAAGATTGCACATGGTAACCTGCTATTGGCTGCTGCAACCGTCAGTCATGTGGGAAGTAGTATCGAAAATGCCCAAGATGGCGGTGTGTATTATGGACATCTGTAACACTAAGTGGTCTTAAAGGTCCTGGACTGCTTTTAACCATACTTATAATACACCATAAAATGGTTTCACTTCCTAGATGTATTGGTTATCAATGTAATCTGCATGAAGCAGTATTGAGAAACCGTATATTTGATAAAATTGGTCAAAATATCATGTGTTTTTGGACAACTTTCAAAGGAAATTCCAAACCAAGTGATTATCGCTCTGGCAGCGTGACCCGAAGTGACGCCCGATGACAAATACGCGATACGCGTAACGCTTCATGATCGTCATCGTGGAACGGACGTGCGCGTGGCCCATTACACAGTTGACTTCTTCGTCGTTCGTGTGTATCATATAGCATATTTTTTCTTGAATTTGGAGCCTTAAAATACTATTAATATGTGCTTGTATTGCGACGGGTGCAACCAGCGGCGACCGGTACCGACAAGAGATCAGAAACAGAATATCTTTATTCAGTTCCAGACAAAGAAATCGACAAGGAGAGATATCTGGAGAGTGCGGTGCGGTTAGCCACGTGTGAGCTTTGTTTACAACTTGTTACTCTGACCTCATTAACGGGTCAATCCAACTCCAGCATCTTGACCGCGTTCGCAAAACAGGAGAAGTCCCTTCAGTTAGGGTAGGATTTATCTTGAAATTTACACTTTCTCCGAGTTACTGTTGAGGTCCGAAATGTAAGAAATGGTTAAAAATGTCTACTCCCGTGTCCATGGACCTTAGGGCCACACATAGAGTTTAGTGAAACTGGGCAAAAGTGGCTGATTTTAGGATCACCCTACCGGAGGTAATACTCATCACAACATATCACTGTAAAGCACTTGTCATGCTGCATCTGAAGATGGTTGTGAAATTTGTACCTTGGGAGTCACTAGGGGTTCAATTTAGATGTCATCAGAGGTCATCTGATGTCAAATTTATGGAAAAACACTATATTCATCCATGGACTATGACTAAAATCATTAAGTTTTCAATTTGGTCTCATGTAAAGAGAATACATTGGTTTCTATTATTTAAACCAATTTTAAGGAAATAATTGCAAATGGATTTCAAATTTTGGGGGCCAAAAGTGCATTTTTGGTCATTATTTTGGCTCATTTTTGGGCAAATTTGAATTTTGAAGATTACGTTTTTACTCATCATGATAATTTCCTCTTTGGGGCCGTACTGGTATTTTCCCAAAAACGGCCCCCTATACTGTCCCGATAGCATAAAAATTCCATAGGGATTTACAGCACATTCAAAAGTTATTCTGTGGCAAAGGTCATTACCTTTAAATCCAAGAAACCGCCTTTTTCAGGTCAGTTCATATTTAGGAGGCCTACCATGTACAAATAGCACCATTCTTGTCGATTAGGTGTCATATTAAAGAGAATACATCTTTCTATCAATTTTAAATCCAATTTCAATGAATTATTCAAAATAATTTTCAAATTTTGGCATAAAAAGATTTTTTGTCATTTTTTTTGCTCATTTTTGGGCAAATTTAAATTTGAAGATTATGTTTATACTCACATATAATTGGCTCTTTGGGGAGTTAACTGGTATTTCCCTTAAAAAAAAAAAAACAAAAACAACTCCCCCCTAGACTGTCCATATACATAAAATTCCTCCCGGAATACACAATTTCATGGTATTGCAAATTATTTTCAATTTGGAGCAAATAAAGGGAATTTTTGGTTGTTTTTTTTTTTGCTCATTTTTGGGCAAAATTGGAATTGTGAAGATTATTTCTTATACTCATGATAATTTGCTCTTTGGAGAGTTTAACGGGTATTCCCAAAAAAACTGCCCCCATATACTGTCAATAAAGCATAAAAATTTCATAGAGTACAACACACACATTATTAAATTTATTCGGTGTCAAAGTCATGACCTTTAAATCCAAGAAACCGCCTTTTTCAGGTCAGGTTCATAGTAGGAGGCTTACCATGTACATATATGCAGCATTCTTATCGAATTAGGCGTCGCATTAGAGAGAATATAATTTTTTGCTGATTTTTGGGCAACATTTGAAGATTGTTGAAGATTTGAATGATTACGTTTTATCTCATTCATGCTACTATGCCATCGAAAGTTCAATGGTATTTCCAAATGTTTTGCAATAGTGTGCATATATCATGGAATTTCCTAAGAATACAATAACACATTTTAAAGTTAGTGCGTTCTGTGTCAAAGGTTATTGACCTTTAAATCGTAAAAATTGCCTTTTCAAGTCAGGGTTCAGATTAGGAGTCTACCATTACATATGCACCATTCGTGTTGAATTTTTGAGCCAATTTTAGAGGGTTATGGCATTTGGGTGCTCTTTTTTATTCTTTTTGAACAAAAATTGGATTTTGAACATTAAGGTCTGCATGTACAAAAGTGTTGAAGTCTACCGTTGACCTGGTCTAAGCGTAATTTAGTCTCCACATAAGAGACATTTTCCTTAAGCAGTGACATGAATATTTTGTATTTATTTTAAATGCATTTAAATGCTTTAAAATGTTCTTTTAATTTATAAAGAAAATGTAAGTAACTGTCAATGTTGGAGACAAAACTAGTTTTGACTTAGACCAGGTCTAACTTTAAACCTGGTGTAACTTTTTGTGCATACGGACCTAAAAGCTTACTTTTATATACTATGCTCTTTGGGGTATTTATGGTATTTTCCCCAATTTACCCATAGTGTGCACATATATCACGAACATTTCATAGTAATACAGATACGTTTTAAAGTTCCGTTGTGCCAAAAGTCATTGACCTTTAACCCAAGAAAACCCTGTTTTTCAGGTTTTCGGGGAATTCAATTTTCAAGCCCATGTCAATATTTTTTTTTATTAAATAGGTGTGTAATTAAAAAAAAATAAAATTATCAGATCTACCAATTTTGAGTACTGTGAACATGCTTTGGATTTGGAGATTTTATGGGGAAAATTAGAAGAAAAGCACATTTTTTTTTACCACAAAATGCAAATACCCAGTACCTGTGGAGTGTAGTACACTATCATGACTTGTGGTGTTGTATAATTTTGTGTCCAGATATCGGAATGCCAATGAAAACTAATCTAAATTGTAGGGATAAACTTAATATATACAAACCACATAATTCTTGGGTGTGGCAATTAATTGTGAAGCAGTTAGGATTGGTGGTGATTGGCATACTTGGTTTATGTGGGAGGTGAAGGTGAAGGTGGGGGAGTTGATGCGATTGAAGAGGGTTCCCGGGAAGGGTTGGGGTTTTGGTCTGGGAGTTAAGTTAGGGTTGGAGTCAGGGAGTTGTTGCATTGGGCGTTGAGTGGGTGTTAAGTACGGATTGGGTGGGGATTTGGGTGGGGTTGAGTGGGGAATTGAAGGCGGAGTTGGGGTGGGAATTTGTATAGGAGTTAGGGTGGGGCAGGTAGGGGTGTGGGTGTTGAGAAAAAGGGGAGTCATTTAGGAGGATTTGGGGTGGGGAGCTGTGGGGGAAAGTGGTGCTGGGGATATTAAGGAGTGTGGAACTAGAGTAGGGTGTTTGGGTTAGTTTTTGTGTTGTGATACTAGTAGATATTAAGTTGGAATGGAGCGTTGGGTGGTGAGGTGTATTAGGGTGAGGCAGTTAGGGATGGGTCAGCTGGGAGGGAAAGTCAGTCAGAGTGGATTCGGCAGAATTGGTTGGGGCGGGAAAAGTTGGGTGAGGTAGGAGAGGGGGGTTGGTGTGAAAGAGTAGGGGGCATGGGCTAGAGAAGAACACCAAATAAGACCGAGTAAGCCTCAGCATTAACTTGAGCAGTTTTTTTACGCTAAGTAGATTTAAGTTGTTGAAAAGAAAGAAGAATAGGTCGATGCTCTTAAACATGCTACCTAATATAAATATGTACGAGAAGGCATTTCCATGATCGATCATGGTTAATTATAATACCTTCCTTGTCCGAAGTTTGAGGTTAGCATAAACCTTAAAGTCCACACACCATGAAATTATGAGTATATATATTCATAACTTCTGATGATGAGCGTTACAATCAATCTTTTGTAAAATAAATATACGCACTACAACGCGTTCATTGAATCTCACAATGCACCGGCCTTCAGACATGGAAACTGAGTTGTGCGCACGCGCGTCACTGCGGTGTTTCGCGCCAAAACTGAACGCGGAAGTAGAGGGATTTTAGCACTGAGCTTTTGCGCTCGAAGTTCAAAGTAATGTTATTCAGTTGATATTGCCTTTAACTGACACTGAATATTTTAAATTTTGACCAAATTTTTTTTTTTTTTTTTTTTTTTTAATTTTTTACAAACAAATTACCAAAGGACAAATAAATGTCAGAGTTTAATTAAATCCTCTTTTTTCACCATTTTTCAATAAATGGTACATAATATCAATTTTCTATCAAAATAACTACTGTTCGGTTTTCCCGAGCAAATGATCATTTTTTTTATAATGTATTTGAATATCCGAAAAGGACATGTTAACATTTTATTGCTAATGTATTATTTTTGAAATCGAGATTCAGGAACTTCCCTAAAAATTGGTCACTCAGCCCGGGACAGCAGCAAGCGAGCCAATAGCCATAAAACAGAACGTTCAAACCCAAGCACAGTAATGTGAGATAATTATAAAAATAAAGGTGGTCGTATCCAGGGAGTCGTATTTGGTCAAAGGACGTATATTCACTGTACTTTATCTGTACCATGTACTAGAATTACTACTACTATCTTGCTACAAGTAGTTTTCCTGGATCTCGAATTAATCGGGAATATGTATTTTACACTACACGTGATCACGGCATGGTAACTATATTTGCGGAAAATGGCTTGTTTAGAGATTTGTTGTGGAGGGAAAACAATCGTGGTGTTTATTCTGGTTTGGGGATAATACAACTTTAGAATTTAGAATGCTATCGGGACTGCCATAGGACTCCCTTCACGTCTAATCGGTTGTTTACCCAGTCAGCTGCTGAAACTTTGCTACTACCAGTACCATGACTACTGTCACAAGGCACGCGCGAAGCTAGAATTTACAGTGCAGGATGACGGGATCACAAACTGCAGCACGTGGATCAGAATCATACGTTGTCGGGCATGATTTACCAGTTTGTAGCAGTATTTCGACTTTTTATGATTGTCCGGGGCTATGCCATGGCATGGTGCATCGTCCGAACTGAAACGGGAACCCACTTCAGGCTAGCACGTGGATCAGGCCTGAAAATCATACCTAAGAAGCTCAGTCTAAGACTAGTGATGCATGACTGAGTCAAGTGAGTGATCATATTATTAAACATAAAACCATTTTGTGGAAAATGACCAGGAATACAATGGTCATCATTCATAGTCAGTTTTGAAATATTTAATGACCAGGATGAGATAGGATGCAGGAATACATGGTCATCAAAGCTGTGTTGAAGCATGCCATGGTCATCAGTCAGTGTTGAAGCATTTTGTGTAAAATGGTTGGGAATACTAGGGTAGACGTTTCATATAGAAGTCCTGTTGATGCAAATGAGGTATTGCCATTCATTCCGTCAAGCACTACTGCACAATGTCATACAGCGCATGACGGAATCAATTGTAATACCTCATTTGCATCAATGGGACTTCTATATGAAACGTCTACCAATACTAGTGCCAGTGGTCATCAGTCAGTCTAGAAAGGGAGTAGAAGCATTTTGTGTAGTTACCAGTGATCATCATTCAATGTAGTCAGTGTTGAAGCATTTAATGACCAGGAATACCAGTGGTCATCATAATCATAGTCTGTGTTGACGCATAATGACCAGGAATACCAGTGGTCATCATATTCATAATCCGGCCGTGTTGATGCATAAATGACCAGGACTACCAGTGGTCATCATATTCACAGTCAGTGTTGATGCATAATGACCAGGAATACCAGTGGTCATCAGCCAGTTTTGGAGCATAATCTTGTTCAAACGGTCACTAGATTGGCCAGAAAAATGAATACCAGTGATCATCTCAATCAACAAGTATAATCTTGCTTTATCAGAAAATTGAATGACCAGGAATAACAGTGGTCATCACACTGGGTCTTGCTTTTAAGAGAATAGAAAATGACCTGGAGGAATATTGGTGTATCACATTCAGTTTGGGAGTATTATGTTGTTTTTCAATATTTGATTTTTCAGTGATTACATTAGAACATGCGGATTTTAAGATTTTTAAAGTAAAATGGGACAACAAAATAAAATAATCAACCCCATGAAAACAGCACTGGCGAGTTTCATTTCATAAGAAGTCTAAATTTTTTTTTTTTTTTTTTTTAGTGGTCATCAGTCAGTCTAGAAAGGGAGTAGAAG
>JAMKCH010015024.1:0-32027 GCA_023653785.1 Ophioderma brevispina | reverse complement strand
CGTATCCCTTCACCACTCACTCCCACATGGGGCGTCAGGTTTTAATGAACTGAAACTCCCCTCATTGGTATAAGCTGGTAGATATCATGTGTCTTGAAAATAGGATTTTTCGGGGATTCCCCATCCTAATTCTGATTTTAAATTAGAAGTCCATTTTTGTCGTTTATTTGAGCAACTTTCTTGTCCTTTCCAGGTTTAAAATTAAAGTTTGGTGAACATTTTATACATAAAGCTCTATTTTAGGAGCAAAATCAAACAAAGATTTGTTCTGTGATCAGAAATCAGCCATTATTGCTTTAATTATGTGTGTTTTAAAAGTCATACCTCTCTAATAGGGACCAAATAAGCCTATATTAAAACCATATTTGTTTGTCTTGTTGAAATAAAAATCATGGTGCGTTGCCCGTACATTTCAATAATAATTTTATGTACAAACTTCCTCTGCCAGCTAAACTTCTGATGAAATGGGTTAAAAATGTGCTCAGACCTGTATCTGTGGTTTCTGTAAAAACTTAACATATCTGTAATGAGCATATTTTGGATTTTGCCTTATAGCAATTAGTTCAATTACGCTTACTTTTATTAACCAACAGAAGCACTTCTGCACCTACAGTGGAGAACGTGTTTTTAACTTACAAATTTAGATCAAAGCATTCAAAGACAACAAAGAAATATGTAATTTGTCAAAGGCATTAAATTAAACTGCTCCGAAACTAGAAACTGGCCATTGAACATTCATCTTCCTACTTCTTTACTGATTTCCAACGAACTATCTGGTTTGTTATTATAGTAAGCATGAAAAAAAAACTTGGTCATGTTCATACCAATATCAGGTCATAGAAAGGACAGGAACTAGATGCTTCCAGAAAAATCTTGGGAAGTGACACAAAATAAATTGTTAACTACTTGGAAAATACAATTTTAAAATAAATTGTCAAAAGAATGATATTGGTCATTTTTGTGGTTTAGATCAGTGCAAACCAAAGGCCTAACAAACTTTTAAACACGTACTTTGTTGTATGTTATGACTATTACATGTATGTTTGGCGATGTCAATAAAATAACTATGGACTTACGATTGAACTTGAAAAAACCTATTTAGGTTTTGCACCACGTTTCTAACATAGCTCAGAGTGCCCAGAAAGGCAAAAAACTACTAAAACTATTTCATGACATGAACGTTATAATAATAAAGAGGATATAGCTCAGCTCCCCAATCAAATTCCAGTCAGGTTATTTATGGTCCACCCAACCAAGTAGTACCCCAGCACAGGTTAAAATGGGTGACATTCCAATTACTAGCTAGCATTCAGACTTCCCAACCATGGAAAGGTCAATTGATAGCAACTGCCAGAGCAATAAATCAGGCAATTTTCACCTATTTTCTTGCACCAGGCTTTAGAAAGGTTTCCCTGGTCACAAATGGTAGAAAAGTATAGGCGCCCTGCCTTTTCAAAATTGCACTTTCGTCAACAATTTGCTTGCACAATCACATCTGTGGAAAGGAAGGGTCTACAGTGATGGATTACTGTCAGTTTATGCAGAATTTAATAAGCTTCACTAAAATTAATACTTAACTGGCTATTTCAAGTTAGGAATAATTCTAAAAAAATTACAAAAATGTTGCCACTACCGTGATTTTTCCAGTGCGTGAAAAAAATATTGGTGTTCAATAAAATTGGAACTGCGAGAAAACTAAAAGAGCTATAGGCTTGAAAATTTAATCGATTCTGCCCAAAAACAAGTCCCTACATAGTTATGGTATTAACTTTGATTTACCTGTCAAAATTTGAGAATTTTGTTTATTATCATTGCGGGATCCAAATTTACCAAAAATCGGCACTTCGAGAACATGAAAAATAAACGAAAAGGGTGAAATCGTTGAAAAGGTAATCGATTATGCCCAAGACATATTCCCACAAGAAATGTCATGAATTTTTTTTTAAATTCAATGATTTAATTTAAAAGGATTTTAATAAAAACATATGTGTTTGCAATGACAGCAAAAACAATAGGTTTCCTATGCGGCTGGGCATTGCGCAATAACCAAAAAATGCGATATCTCAGAACGCATCCAACATTTTTGCAGGTTTTCTTCAGATTGGATTCTACACAAAACCCCTCTTAACCTAGAAAAAATGTTTTGTTTCCCTGTTAAACACCTTCATTTTTAACTTTGGCATTAAAACCTAAACTATCAAGTAAAAAATTCTACCCAAGACATTACACTGCCCAGATTCTGGTAGAGACACAGACCATTTAACAATAGATCTGGGTGTGTTCTGGTGTGAGCCTACTAAATTCCTAGTTTGCTGGGGTGGAAATTGGATAACTCCATGTCTACCAGGGAACATTTTGATACCCAGATCATCCCCAGACATTCAATATTAGTAGGTAGTAGTTAAGTACCTTAATCATGTAGTTCAAAAGAGTTTTCTCCAAGAGCTTTGGTTTCCTATAAACTAATTGGCTGTAACATTTCTTGAGGAACTAATCAAGGACAAGGTTGAAGTGTGCATGTTGTACAGGATACTCTCTTTGACACTTAAGTGTTTCTCCTGAAAGGTGAGTTTTTTTTGGTTTTACAATGACTACTTTGCAATAGGCAAGGTGCGTAACAATAAGATATTTGAATGGTCATTGCCTGGACCCCGATTTAGCTACTACGGTGGGGACCATCATCTTTGACAGTGTTTTCAGCTCATTTGTGTTTGAATGGGACCTTTGGCCAGATGCCCAATTTGGCTACTTTGGTGGACCACTTTGGATTGTTCCCAGGTGGTTCTAGATGATTCTAGGTGTTTTCAGCTAATTGTTGGTGAGTATTGCCAGGACCTCGATGGCGTCTTTGATTCAAAAACAACATTTTTTAAACAAAAGTGGACATACTGGATGGTTCCCAGATTGGTTTCTGATCCTTTTTTTTTCAATGGTTGATGACCATTGACTGGACCCAATTGGTCAGTTGGTTCAAAATTATCAAAAAAAAATGATTTATAAACAAAACTGTACTTTGGTTGTTAACCGAATCCAATGAAAAGTCACAACAATCGGAAAGATACTTGAATAATAAAATCAAGGTGGTTTATTGATGAGTTCTTGATGACATTACGTTACAGAGATACAATTATTGCATGTTATTTGAGATGCTATAAACTTAAATGGATATTTTTTAAAAAGCAGCTTCCCATTTTTATTAAGCTTAAGTCGTAGCTTTAATCGACAGCTTACTCCTTATTTGATAATGGGAAAGTGAGTAGAAAAAAAAGACCGCTAATTATTATGCCCTAAATAAAAATGCAATAAATGCAATCAAATGTATAAATTTGCTCTGATGGAATTGTGGGCTACAACAATAGTGCTTTTCATGGATTTCAGTAAGTTTTCCCCATTCTGATCAAAGTTCCAAATGAAAAAAGTATTGCATAATAATGTTTCTCAAATAAGTTTTTTTTTTCTTGTGCCATCCAAGAGTCCAAACACTACATCTTTCACTAAAGTCAAATTTGGAACCCAAGATTTGCTCCTTATCTTGGTAGCAGGTTTGTCTGAGTGACTGTGCTGTAGCTAGTTAATGTTACCTTTCAACATACTATAATACCTATATTGTCAGTTGAAACCGAACTAGGATTGCGCACATACGGAGAGTACTGAAAGAACAAGGTCATACTTAAGCTTACACAGAACAACCCTGAAGTTGGCAGCCTGGACGTTCAAGGTAATGGCATTAAATCAAGTCCAGATAACACAGCAACAAGAGATGGGAGGCAATTAGATAAGTGGCTAACTAAAGTCATTAAGTCAATGTAATCATTTGTTGACAACCACTTGTTTATTGCCTATTGTCAAGAGCCGGTCTTGGTTTGGTCTGGGCATGGGCTGGGTGGACCCAGACTATCCTGGGCTCCCTTGGGTTAGCTTGGGGTTAGCTTGGCAGGATCCTAGTGGATCACCCTGGACCACTAGAGTCATACCCATTAACTTCCCAGACTGGTAGAAGCAAAATTGGAATAAGAAAGAAATTCTTGGTAAGGTAGGTCAACCTGAGACCATGTCATATACTGTCTAGTGACCACAAGAATTTAACATATTCGGGTATTTAAAAATATAATGTACTTGATGTAGTAGATTATACAAGGGCAAGTAAGCTGTACGGGTTCACTAAATCCGATCCCCCCCCCCCCAATTAAGAAATACCTGAAAATCCTGGAAAGAGAAAAACCTACCCATTAGGAATAATTAATTTGTTTAATCATGAACAGTAGGTTCAGATGATAGCTCGTTCATCTGTGAGGTCGGTTAATGTGGCAAGAGGGTTCAAAATACAGTATTTGGGTGCCTCCCATGGAGGGGGGGGCATTTTAATAGTTTGTCTTATATGTGTCTTTTACCAAGGTGGTACGAATAAGCTTTCAGGGTGTGGGACTTTTCATAGATAAAAGTTGTAGTTGAAGTTTTTTATGTTTTTTTTTTTTGATATTGTGAAGAAGGGGTCCTTGGGTTGTAGATTGAAGCAATTGGGGGTGTTATTTGGGTGTCAGTTTGATGTGAAAATGGGGGTTCAAGGAGAGGCATTCGATATTTATACGCAAATTGTTCTTTTTATCTGTAAAGCGCTTTGACGTTAATTGATAAAGTGCTGTATCAACTGTTTGTATTGTACAAGGTACCACTAAACCCCTTTACCTCCTGACCAGACCTATATAGCCGGGCCGATGTAAATTACATAAATTAGGTACTACAGGTTTTGATTATCTTTTTGTCCATCATATTTGTTATATAGTATATTTCTTAACTCACCCCCCCCACAAACACACACACCGACAGTTGTTTGTTATCACATGAAGCAGGGGGGTGCAAAAACAACATAACTAAGACAAATTTTCACTTGTTTTAGTTCAATGGTAATGTTTTGCAACCAAATTTTGTAAAAAAAATGATCATTGAGGTAGACATGCATTAATGCTTCCTGTTGGTTGTGGTGGGTTGTGTGTGGTGTGTGTGTGGGGGGGGGGTGCTCCCATATCTTTGTGGATATCACCTGCCTGTCCTTGAAACCCATTTTTGACATCAAACTGACACCCAATGACCCCCATTCACTGAATCTACAACCAATAAGACTCCTTTTTTCATAATATCAACATAAAAGCTTCAATTACCCCTTCTCAGATCTTCGTAGCATCTGGTAGGCACATATAAGTCGCTAATTGAAGTGCACCCACTGGGTTGCACCCCCAAATCACTGCAAATTTTACCACCCCACCGACCTCCCCCGATGAACTATACTTCTCTCAAACTACTGTTTACAATTGAACAAACTACTTACTATTGTGGTATTTTTGTATATTGTAAGCAATTTTCAGTGTAGTTTTCTTAATAAAGGGGTCCTTTAGACGGTGGTTATATCACTCTCTAATTCGAGAGGGTTTCCTATGATCTCTGAGTATTTATACTAAATATTAGTACTAACATCCCGCTAAGGCGATGGTTGTCTTTTTAAAAGGCTATTCTTGTTATAACTGTTCCAGTCTTTTTTGGCAAATATGAAGTTTTCTTTGCTTTCCTGGCTTTACAATGTTTTTTTCAATACTGATTGGGTTTTTTTCGTTTCCAATTGAGATCCTCCACTACTTTTTAGGCCTTTACAGTGAAATAATTACTAGAACATTTACAGGGGCTTCCGTTATTTTTATTTAAATGCTTAAATTAGTGTATTCTTCAAAAACTGAGCACCTATTGCCTTTACATTTGTTTCATAACATGGCACTATTATCCTCCCAATGTTCTATGCCTGTTACATAAATGTACATGTGCATGCATATTAAGGGTTGCAAGGTTTTTTTATTAGTTGAACCCAATAATTTGGGAACATTTTTGTAAACTCGAATGAATATTTTGGCTGCCTATATTGACCGACAGAAATATTTTTCCATGCCCTTCATTCGTATTAAATTTGCACATCTTAACCTGTATCATGCACACCTATGTGACACACTAACATTTGAATTAATTTATTTAGAGGAGAAAGCTGAATATTACAGGGGCCTTATTTAAGGAGTTCGTTTAACCAAAAAAAAAAAAAAAAAAAACCTTTGGTAGTTATAGTATAAGAATGCTGGGTAGTTATCTCAAATTGTGGTATCACTTATTCAACAGGGGCCAATTTAAGGTTACACGGGGTCAAGCTTTTAAAATGCTCCAATCAAGTTGAAATGTATGCCATATTGTCCATCTAGTCATAAGGATTCCAAAAATGTATAGTTTGTACCACCTACAACAATTGGTTTGGAGTTATAGGGTAAAAATGACTAAATGGTAAAAAAGGTCAATCTCAATTTGTACAGGGTCAACATTAAAAGTTCATTTGATTATATTTTAAGTACTTGCAAATTATTGCCCGAGGAAAGAGGACTCCCCAAAAGTATAGTTTTGATTATGTTAAACGTTTACTTATGGAGATAAGGGTCAGAGAAGGTCAACACCAATTGAATTTTGTGTCCTATGACCTATTTTGTCACATAACTTGATAACTATGCATTGCAGATGGTTCAAACTATTCCTTATTTTGACACAATCTTGATGAACAGCTTTTTTATTTTTTACCAAAATTGTAGCAACTTCTGAATTTGACCCCTGTACAAATGGAAATTGACCGTTTTACCATTTTAACCATTTTACCCTATAACTCCAAAACCAATGGTCATAGATGGTACAAATATGGTCTACATTTCAACATGAATTGGCGCATTTTAAAGTTTGACCTTTGTTGTAACCTTAAATTCATCCTTCACTTCCTACGAAATTAAAATGCTGTTAGGCCTTTCCAAATATCTTGCAGGCTTTCAAAGGTCGCAGACTTCTCGTCTACATTCTATTGTTCATACATAAAAGTATACCTATAGCTAGGCCGACAAAGTGACTATACACAAATTTTAACAAAGCATATCAGAGTAGGCCTATGCCACTTTCTTATTCTATACACCTAGAGATGGGATTGTCCCTTGCATTTAGATGTGAAATCGCCACAAGTAGTCTCCCTTTCTCTGGATACAGTACTCCATGTACATGTGAGTCACAAAAACCCTACATTCAGAATAAAAATCACTTAAAATATTTAAGAAATTGTTTTTGCTCAAATTTTGCTATGGTTATGAAAAAAAAAAGAAGATCAACAGGCTTTTATTAATCTTTCCCCGAGAGAGATGGCCAGCGCACACAAGTGTTTGAAAAAAAAAAAAAAAAAAAAAAAAAAAAAACCCATATGCGCTTGCCGATTCGAACGGGGCGACCTCCGTATTACTAGGGGCGCTCTAACCAACTGAGCTAACAAGCTGGTTTTGGTAAAGAAACGACCAGATATCATCTAAGTGTTATGTTTCAAACAAATATAAATTGTATATGTAAATATACTCGTTCTGATGCTATCCGCATCGGAAGCGCAGACACCTTTCGAACCAACACCTTTTTATAGATGACTAGCGTCGTTTCTTCTACCAACCCAGTCTGTGGCTCGTTGTTAAGCGCCGTAACTATTAAATACGGAGGTGTCACGTTCGAATCCGGCCAAGCGCATATGGTTTTTTTTTTTTTCAACACTTGTGTGCTCTGGCCATCTCCAGGGAAAGATTAATAAATATCCATCTGTCTAACCTTGAGAACTAAGTAGTTAAATTCAAGGATAAAAGTGTCATGAACATTAATTTGGGTGTCATTTGGACTTTTGAGAAAGAAGTTTTGTCTATTTTGCGGAGAGACTTAAAAATCCTGTTTTGGCGATTTTGAGCCAACAAAATGCACGCTTCCATAAAGTAACATGGTCTTCAGCAGTGATGTAGTCAACATTTAACACCAACTTATTGTTAAACAATAGAAGGTGGGAGAGTAATTGAAGGATTACCAAAATAATATCCGGACAAAAGATACAAAAGAAATGCTAAGTAAAAAGGTTCATTTCCCAAATAAGAAATTCAAGAAGCTTGTGTAATACACGTTTTTACTTTAGTACAGCAAGATTTCTGGTTTTAACCTACAACGAACTTGGAGCAAAGTGAAACCATAGAAAGTTTTGTAGTCCGTCCGCTTGAAAAAAACAGCAGTGCGATATTGAATTTTAAGTTTGATTCCGATTTATCTACAGACAAACTTCAGCTTTATTCTTCCTTGCAATTTATGGACGGAGTATACTGTATTTTGCAAAATAATTACCTAAATGTGTACAACAAAAATCTCTGAGCAGTTTTCATTATGTTCATAATGGAGACATTGAATATGGGTGATTTTCACTAACATGACTCTTTAGATTGACATGGTCATTTAATTTTTTTAAGATATGTTTACATATACTTATGTTACACAATAGACATTTTTATTCAGACTGTAGTTTGCTGTCAAGAAGAAATCGGTACCATCTGAAATTGCATGTTGTGAATGGTCTTTGCTATTCATGGTTATGGTATAAAAACCCCCCTCCCCGGTTTCAGTCGCTCCCATTGTATGGCTAAAATCGGCCAAACTCAATTCTTAGGTCTCGTCCGCAAAATTGTTCATTGTTTCTGAACCCAAAGTCCGACAGACAAAACCAAATAAAAATCTTCTTCTGATAGCCTGTTTATCTCTGTAAACACCCAGCAAAGCATTTGAATCAAAAAATACCGTTTACTTTGAAGAAAAACTCTTTCAGAATTAGGGTTTTTATTAGTGACTCCACACTGTACCTGCCTTTTCTTTATAAAATAAATTTTGAATAAAAAATTCACATTGAGGAAGTATACATTTTTCATTTTATTACGTCAGTAATTTGGCGGCCATTTTGAATTTTCTCCAATTTCGGCTTATGGGGAAAGAACTTATGCAGGTAAGTTATTGAAAATATGCTCAGCTTCCAGGACGTATATAGTAATTCGGATAACTTTTAAAAGTAAAAATTCCACATAGTACAAAAAATGAATGAAATATTAATGCTTTGGCGGTCATTTTGAATTTTTTACATTTTGACCCTGTTGACACAAAATTCGGCAAGCAACCGCATTTGCTTAATCGGCACAAAAATCAGTCTAGAAAAGTTGTTTGAAACGCTTCTACTAAAAGCTGTACTCCTTAATTAATCAGCTTTTTGAAAATTCGTCTAGTCTATTCGACGAGGGTATTCTTTCCGGGGCCTATTTTATCACAGGAATCGAAAGTCACTATTTTTCTACATAAGAGTACCGTAATGTACTTGCTAAGCGCTCTCATTTTAATAATTACATGGCCTCACAGGAAACTAATTCCCACAGGACACCAAAATCTCATAAATAGGCCTTGTTTTTTTTTAAACCGAAAAAACTACTACCCATTACACCAAACGTGGGGGGATTTTGGTACTGGTGCCGCCTTAGCACACGACAAAATCTTATTTCCATATTTCTTCTGTATTTTCAGAAATGTTAGACATTTCAAGACAAAGTGTGAAATTATTATTCCAATATATTGCTTGGTTGTGTTCTGTTTTGCTGCACATGTGCTCTAGCTCATGTTACCGATTTGTGTCAATTGTCCCGCTTCCTCCCCTTTATTCACTGTGATAGGAAATATATCAGATCTCAGATGGTAGCGGCCATACTAATCTTGCGCCTACAATGGATCCCACTTGTTAATAAACAATTCACCCCCCCCCCCCCACGACCCACACACCCCTCTATATATCTGGAGATCTCGCAAATTTGTGGGCAAGTGTTTCTCAGTGGCATGTACGTTGCCATATTGGACATGAAACTTGACACCATATTTGTGAAAAGTCTGACCACACCCCTATATTTGCTTTCATATGTAATCAAAAATGAACTTAGACTCTGAAAACAACTAGCGGTAGCCCGATTTTATATGCAACTTTTTCTCGAAACATGGAAAATAAGCAGTTTCACTCGAAAAACATGTCATGGGTAGTCTATGCACGTACGTTTTCGAAGGGGTCACAGTAACCAAATAATTGCCCCCATTGAAAAGCACTTAAAAATTGTTTAAAGAAACCTTTTCCACCAGACCTAAAACAGTTTTGACTATTTTCAATGCATGAATCACATAGTAAGACATGAAACTTGTATATAAGCTTCAATTCACAACCTTACACATTCCGCTTAACTTTACGATAAGAGCACATGAACAGCGCCACCACCACCGCGATTTTCGCTGTCACTGATCCCTCCTAACCATTTCCGACAAGGGTATTCTTTCCGGGGCCTATTTTTATATCACATGAATCGCAAGTCACTATTTTTCTACTATAAGAGTGTGCTCTCATTTTATAATAAAATGCTACCGGTCTCACGAGAAACTAATTCCCACAGTACACCAAAATGTCACAAATGGGCCTTATTTTTAAACCGGGACTAACTACCATTAACACCAAACGTGGAGTGATTTGGGTACTGTGCCCCCTTAAACTTAAACACACTAAATGCATGCGCGCACCGTACGTTTTCAAGATTCCGGAAGTGGAGCTCTAGAACAACACAGTGCGCAAGCACGAGTTGACCGACAAAATCTTAATTATTATTTCTAAGCACGATCGACTACAGCAGGTTTGTGAAAACAGTAAATGTAGTTATGCTTTTGGCACACGTTTTTATTCTGCGTGAATTGTTTGAATGGTTGGAGAGAAAGAGGAGTATTTTGTACCACACTGTACAGTCGGTCAAATACACACAAAAAACGCAAACATTTCAACGATGAAACTTGAGCCTAAAATAACCCTCAGGGCCCTTTTTGAATTCGGTCTTCAAATGGCCATGATCAATTATGATAGTGTACTTTTAACAAAATCCTGATGCCGTCCGTGTGATCTCATTTTCGTAAAATGCAGTTCTGGACTAAATCTGAACAATGGGCGATTCGGCCCCTGGCAATACATGTATGTGTACAACTCCGTGGGTGTTTTCCTTCCGTAACTTAGGGTACCAATTTGTGACATTTTGAGAGAAAAAATGTACAAAAAAATTGAGGATCTCAATAATTGCTTGAACACATATAATACGATTCCTCATTAAATAACAATCAAAGAGTCAAAAGTACCTCAAAAAACTTACAAATATTGCAATAAAACTGCATTCTGGTTCCCAGTTTAAATGGGACAACCAATTTCCTGATTTTTTTAAAGATAAATTTTCATTACTAATGTGATATTATAACTAGTTTGTATCTGTACATTTTGGTTATATGAGGGGGCACAAAATATTAATAGTACAATGGTCATGCCTGCATAAAAATTATTTTCAGGCACAAGTGTACATGTAGCGGGACACCCATTTGGTGCATCGTTTACACTGAACCACAGATCACCAAGGTATTCAAAATTTAAAATATTTAAAAACACTGTCTTTTACCAACTTTGCACTATATAGCATTAATTACATGCCAGCAATTGCAATGCACTTTAGCTTGTCAACTTACATTCGGTTTCCAAACAACCAGTGGTTCCCATATAACGTGAAAAGTGGGAACACCAAAGTTTTGGGTTTTGGGTTTACCATGGAGCAATGACTTGCACATCGACATAACATGATCGGCTATTTACCAAAACAGTCAGATTTATTATGTTTACGAAAGCTTATTTTTTGCTTTAATAATACTAAATCAGAACAATATACCATATTTTTCAAAGGTTTTGATGCACATTAAAACCAAGAACAGAATGTGAGCCTTTTTTATTATTTCATGTCACAGTCTTTTGGTGTCCCAGTTACATGTACACGGAAATGGACACCCTTATTTTATACATAAATTAAATTAATGAGTTAATTTCATATAAATTATAATCTGAACATTAGATGCATATGCTGTAATTATAAAATGGACTTTAGAATTCATACATATCTTCATTGTTAAATTTAATTAACCAAATGTCACATAGTAAACGGGACACACCAAAGTCCACTGGTACCCTAATTTACGGAACACCTGTGTGCATGAGGATGTAGCTAGCGTTGCTGTTGAATGCCCGCCATCAGGCCAGGGCTGCTTCGACTAACCTACTGCTATGATCAACTGATGAAGTCATGAAAGTTGAATGAAAGTTCAAAGTTTTTGTCAATATTCCGTCATTCAGAAACTCAGTTTGACTATATATACCCTAAGGCTTATGGTATGGTACTACTGGTCACAATGTAGCTAATTAGCATAGCTAGGCCCGGGGATGGGGGGGGAGTCTCAACTTTTTGGGGTGAAGGTAGGCTAGGTGCTGCCCGTGATTTCAAAAATTGAGGTCCAGACTGATTTGAGGCCAAGGGCTTTCCTGATCTAGATTTTCCAAAAATTTCAGAAAAACCTGCCATTTCCCTTAATTTCCAGGGCTACATTAACGTTTTGAGGCTTTTGAAGAACATTGGGTAGAATATGATTTGGACATTAAAGTAGGGTCTTGGAACTGAATGGTCCTAAATGGGGGGGGGGGATCCACTGGAAACTGAAAATAGAATCACTGATCTCCCAAGGTTCAGATTGGTGTACTCCAATGGGGTGATCGACGAGGCATGTTGGGCTGATTAAATGTGCATATTCGTTTGAAAATCTCCCATTTGGTGTTTTTACCACAAAATCAAGATCCACCACATACTATGAACAATCAACTTGGTCAGTATAAGCACTGATCAAAGCCCCGTGGACGGTGTTCTCTTTGAAATCTTCAGTGTTTTTTGTGTCACTTGCACTAGTAATATGAAGGCACATACCTAATCCAGACTTGTGGAAGAAAGCGGGTGGGTCGGTTCATAATTGTGGTGTCTTCTGAGTTTGGAGAGATGTCATGTGGGCCGTTTAAAGGGGCACACTTTTGAAAATCTAATCAAGAAACAATCCAAGAAAAAGTGTGCCGATTTATATAATCGCCCGTATCACCATCGTATCAAAGCGCTTTTACATTATTCCGCTGTTACTAGGAAATCATCATCATTTCATCTAGGTGGGCCGCTTTACGGGCGCTCAAACTTATCCATACTTCCGAATTGTAATTTCCCCCAACAGCTCCCAGACTTTCGCTTGGGTCGAGAGGCAAATGAGATTAAAGTATCTTGCCCAGGGACACAAACACGTTACCACAGCGGGGCTTCGAACTCACGATTTAGTATCCAATGTCCCGCTTTATAATCCGTTGCGCCACACAGTTCAATTGTTGTTCTAACAAAAAAACCATACCAATCTACGATCACCAAACTTGGCGAGTAAAAGCACTGTACCCAAGCCCCATATGAGGTGTACTGTCCAATGGGGGTGAAAAGTATTCTTTGAACTCAGGTTAGGACATTGACCCAGTGGTCCTTTTGATGATCTTACTACAGTAATTCCCTGAAACAAAATTTGTCTACTCGCTCAGTATTGACGAACGCTTTGACCACGAAGAATCCAACACCCACACTATTTAACAGACGCGCGCGTGCCATTTGTTTCAGAAATTATGATGGCGATTATAGCCCAGGGCTGTACGCAGGAGTTATTTCAAGGGTGCATGGGATTTTGAAAAGTGTCCTAAAATGATTCCTTTTTGGACCTTTGAACTTCATCACAAAAAAAGTGGATTCGTAGTCAAAATTTTACTAATTGGTTTGCAAACGGTAATGGTTGGCATCTACAACCAGTTATCAAAGGTTATTTAAATTAACTTCATACAATTTTAATCACAGAACTCTTTAGGGAATTTTGGAATGTTTTTCACTACCTGAAACAACCTTTTTTTTTCATTTAACCTATTGGAAGGAATTGACTAATGGCCTTCCAAATGACTCTTTAGTGAATGCGCTGTTAGAAATCTTTTTAAATTCCATTCACGGTTTCTGTAGTATATTTATATTTTAACAGATTTAAGCAATATTGCACATGTTTGTGGTGGTGTGGTGGGTTGAAGAGCGCCCCCATTTTTCAAAATTTGAGATTTTTTTGGCACATTACGTTGGTAATTGTCAGGAAACGATTCCTGCAACGAGAATGCTAAAAAATGCGTATTTATTTTTTTTTTTTTTTTTTAGTAATTAGAATTGGGATCCCATATTGGACTTAAGGGTAGAGCCTGGAAATATTCTAGCGTTTTGTCCGTTCCAATGTGAAATAGTGCCACCCTCGAGAAAATAACCAATACCTTGACTTGCCCGAACTATTAACACACCTAATGGATGAGCGTAGACACGTTACATGGCGCTATTTTCCCGGCTATTCACATTGGACGGCCTTTCCAGCAGCCTTTGATTATTCTCGAATCGGGATCCCTGATAATAATTCTTCTAGTACAAAATTCCTAAGTTTGTGACACATAGACATTTCGAGCTTACATTCCCAGTATAGTTTAACTAACCAGTGACCAATGCAACCGAGTAAAAAACATCTCCAAATTTTTGAACAAATTGGGGGCGCCCTTCAAAAAATGTCTATATTGCTTTATGCATTGGTTGCTTTGTCAAACGGACATTTTTTGGGTTGTAAAAACCTGAAATTACACTAGTACAATACAACACCCTTTATTTCAAAATATTTATTAACATGACAGAATATCACGAAGTGTGAGTTTAGACTGCTTTTTACAATCTGTAAAATTAGGTAAATTTCAGGCAGTTTTCAGGATGCATCCGACTGCCATAATTACCACTAATTTATAAACATGTTTAAAATCATGTTTCTTAGTGTTTTTTTGCTTTTTATTCTGCCATTGTTTTTATGCAAGTTATATTGTATCAAATGTACCTTGTTCATTGCATACATTTTATGCTAAAACTATTCTTAATAATGTCTATGTTCATGTTCACATTACAGAAAAGATTTATGGTACTTTACTGTTACTGCAGTGGTGGTCACTATCAGGTCAAATTTTGGATACCATGAATTCAGTGGAGGCGCAAGACGAATCCAACAATCAGTATTTTGATGCATGAAAGCAATTCATTAATTTATTGGCAAGCACCTCCCAAAATTTCCACAAAAATGGCAAAGTCCACTTTTTGCTGATTGATTTTGTTGTTGTTTAAGATATGTGGTAAAATTATATATACATGTAGAGAACAATTGAACAAAAGGTCCACTCTTTTATGATGAGCTGTTCACGACGTAAACACAAGGGTCTATTTTTTTCAAAGTCCTGCACCGTCCTTAATAAGTCGCAACTGGCCCTTCTTATAACTCAATGTGCCATCAAGATACCATAACAAGTTGTAAAACAAAATAAATGCAATGCAAGGTTGTGGGGATCATTGTGGTGAGGATCTTTTAAGTTTGGCACACACTAAATAGAGGATAAAAGTCAAAATTGAATATCAAGGCATTTTTACATTTCTCTTATCTTGTATAACACCAAAAAAATGCTTTAATAACAACTAGCTAGTTGTAAGGACAGTTGCCCCCCCCCCCCGTAGGGTGGGGGGCACTTGTATTCCAGGTGGATATCAATGCTTGTGTACAAAAATGCATAATTAGGGTCGTTTTGAGATGGGGCGAGTATGGGCCATTCTAAAAAGTGATCATGAGTTATTTCGTTCTTTGATCCAAAACTTTGTGTTTTGCTAAAATAAGTAACCAACCGTGTTCAATATTTCTTTTTTGTCTTTGCAAGCTCTACTACACTTACATAGTTTTCTAACTTCAAAGATCACGATCCGGTCATTTTGCTCCTTGAAAGCCTAAAAACATGCCAAAACGGTGTTTCGTAGCTCTATGCACGTATTTTACAATTCTACATTTACCTCAATAGACAAATGTTTAATTCATACCAGTGGATTTTATTTCTTAAAATGTATCAATGATATATGATAGTAATCATTCTTCCCGATAGAATTTATTGGTAAGCTACAAGCCAATATATGGATTCCGCGAAATCATTGTATATTACGTTATCAATGTAGTAACTCGATTTATTTGAAAAATATAACTGTATAGTACTTTTTGCATCTATGCTCAAAGGCAATATGTATACATTGGTAAGCCATAACATCAAAATGCTTGGTTGCAAATTTAGGTGAAAAATACAGGAGTCCTCTATTGACGCCTTAGGTAATTTTTACACTTCCGTCATTGCTCTTCAAAGTATTTCTGAGAATTGTTGTACTAAATAAGGTAGGATAGTCACTTTCTTTAACCGTTTTACTCAAATACTTTTGCGTAATAATATGCACACTGTAGGATACACATTTTTCTTGTTTTTTGTGCACCTTGTGATAATATGATAGGGAAGTATGTCTTTTAGCAGCCATATGTGTGCACGTGGGATATGTACACATCAAAATTATTTTAGGTGCGCTTATGGGGTTTTAGTTACACATGAGTACCTTGTGGTGAGATAACGTAATATATGCGAAGAAAGATGGAGCGTAATGTCTAGTTTTAGGGCCGATTTAAAACATCTTGTTGATACAATCCTTGTTCACAAGTCTTTAAAAGGGCATGATTATTATAGAATTTGTCTGAATGATAGAAACGGAGAAGTTTTTAAATCTGACTTTCCGCAACTAATAGATAGGCTAAAGGAAAATAATAGGGCAATAGACCCCAGTGTTGGCGATTTAAAATACATGTACCATTGTGGCGAAATTAATGATATGTTATAATCTGACCATATGTGCATCATTAAAATTATAATTCTTATTTTTCCAGCGGTATCGTAAAAAAAGAAACAGAACTTCAAATGGAGACTCAACAAAGTTAAACGTGTCCAGAAACAGCTAAATTTGCCAAACCTGAATCACAGAAAAGGAAATATGTCTGTGATTTTACAAAAAAATCCAGAGCCAAGAAAAAGGAGAGAGAAAATGGCAGCCAATGCTATGGGGATAAATTCAATTTCAAACGAAAATAAAGAAATAACAAATATGACACGGATCGGTATACTATACAAGGTACAGTTCGAGGCACTTTACAGAACATACCAGTTGCTGATTGAAAGCAGTAGCTTTAGAAAGCATTAATTTTAGAGATCGGTCTATACGATGTGATTTTATAACAGGGTAAAATTATCTAATTGGATACATTTTTGTCACCATTTGGCAAAAACAACATACTGTTTAGGTATTCACTGTGGTTATATTTTGGCATGTTAAAAGTGGATTTACAAAATGCGTTTATTTACTGCATTTCGTGATGTATATTACTTTATCCATACCAACATCTTGAAAACGAACGATATTGAAATAGATTTACATCGTATTTCATGCAAGTGATAGAATTTTAAAAGAGGGTTGAAATATGCTTATCAAAGGCAAATAAATTTAAGCCATCAGAAAACCAGGTTACTATCAGTATTGAAAACAAATTAAAGATCTTGTCTTGTTTGGAAAATTTTCATAAGATCGATAAAAAACACAAAAATAGACTTAAAGAAAGACTGCCATTCAAAGTACATATTTGTCTGATACCAGCAATTGCTTTTGCCATAAGCATTTCTGATATGTCGCGCACCATTAAGTACGAATTCATGAATTCAAGTATTAAGACTTCTTTTAAAATCAAAATTTATCCAAGATGCATACTGGATAACGTAATATACAAGGGCCTACATGTAAAACAGGGAAAACACAACTTAATTTGAAGGTTCAAATGTAAAAATATAGGATGAGTGGTGTTCATAACTTTTCTTGTTCCATGATGTTTGATATGTTAGCTAATAAAAAATGTATGATAAAGAATTTTTTGTGAGACTGTTTTTCCGATTTTTCAAATTGAAGTGGAGTCACTTTTTTGAGAATATCCTGTATACGTGCGCATACATTGTGTTATAGGTCAGGGGGTATGTTTCCAATCGTTTTTGACACAGTGCTCATTGGGTTGAATCCAGGACTCCTAATGGCTGCGAGCAGGGGGGCTCAAATTTGGTTTATGACGTGCCAACAGAGTCTGGAGTATATAAGGCCCATATCTATACCAATTTTTGCCGAAAAAGGGACTTATAGCAATACCAGAGATAGATTTGGGCCAAATTTACACAAATTGTCCATTTTTTTTCCCAAGAAAATATTGACTTTTAGCAAATTTTGGAAAAAAAATTGGCTTCATGTTAGGAAGTTCAGTTCCGATTGCGGAAATTGACTGATGCAAATGACATGTTTTAGTTCAGATATTTCACGAACGCATTTTTCTGGGACGTACCTCACAGGCCGCATATTGTCATATTTCACAATCATGTGGGGAACTTTTGTACCCTTGGGGTCAAAATTTAAAGTACTTTTTATTTGTTTATTTTCACTAACTTGTACTCAACAATGAGCAAATTTTGTTAATTTCTTACTGTTTTGGAGCTTAAATCTATTTGCAAAATATGTGTAATTTTTTGGAATATTTGTGGCATATTGGGTAATATTTGACCAAAATCATTTTTTGTGAAAATTCCATTTTCCAAAATTGTAACATCTTTCAGCAAAATAATACTATTTAATTCAACAAGTACATTGTATGTATTCAAAATGGCACTGCTTGTTGACCTAAAGTCCTTGGTTGAATTCATAAATATTTGGAATGGAGAGCAATTTTGAATGGACAATGTCATATCAACTCACATTTGTTGATATGTTTTCACATGAGCCCATCCCCATCATTCTCCCGTACTAAATCCTTCAATGGAGGTTACTCCAGCAACAAATTGGCAGAAAAAATCTGGAAATTCCTTAACAAGTTGAATTTTCCACTTTGCAGTCGTTTTCGGAAGTGACGTAGTACATTGTTAACATGTTTCGGAAGTGATAAAGATGTTTACCATGGCTTTTTGTTGATAATAATTGAGACACTGACTCTAATTTGCATTGCAACAACATATGCATTCATTCTAATTATAAGGAGTTACAAATAGACTTCGCAGGTGTCACAACAACAAAATTCTAAAGGTGAAATTCTGTATTAATTACGTATTTCTATGTTTGCAGGGACATTTGTTTTAAATTACATCCCCCGTATTCCCGTGAGTCTCCGTGTGCAAAGTTCTTCATGTTACTTTCTGAAACAATTACACTTTTTAATAAGATTTTCATGTATAGAAATGCTTAGAACTTTTGCAAATACACAGCATTCGTTTTGGAGGTGACAAAGATGTTAACACATTGTTTTCATGACCTGTGTTGATTAATAACACAGAAGCTGATTATAATTTTGAATTTTAAACACTTATTCATTCTAGTGTACAAGAGGTAATTCTTTAGGTTGACCAAAGAAAAGCATAGGACACTTTATTACACATAGTGCAGGCCAACAGTGTACTTGAACAAGCTGTAATTAAAAATAATAAGAAAAATCACTGGTGGTGGCTCACATTCACGAGCATTGTTTTAACTAACAACTATAACATAACATTTTGGCATAAAAAACATCAAACTTGTGTGGACGCTATTTAACATGGCTATGATTGGTGAAAAAAAATATTAGTTTGGAGGGCCATGATTTGTGACAAAATATCATTTTTGGAGGCAACATTTTTGTACTCACAAATGAGAAAGGTTTATTAATTCTCATCCGCAAAAACCATTAGAACTTATTTTGTCATATTTACAGTGTCGTTTTTCCATTTCAAGCTCATTTTCATTAATGTTTTCAATTTCTGAGTTCCAGTTTTGTTGGAGTATTAATCATAGCCATGAATTTAACCATTTCATAGCAAGTTTTGTTTGCTTAAAAGAGGGTTCGTTTCGTACAAGTCCCCAATCACAGTGAAGATCCGTCTTTAACCACTGATAGTTTTCATCAGCCAGGGAGAAGGCCTGGAATTCCCTTGGGACTTGTAGACCTCACAATAATCTATGATGTGGCTAATGTTTGGGCTCTCCACAATCGCAGTTTGGTGAGGGTTCTACTCCGATCTTGTGGAGGAATTCTTTGTACTCCCACGCCCAGTTCTGATCTGTTTGAGGTGACCCATGCTTTCCTTTCAAAGGTCACAGCCTTTGGGGCTTGTAGATGGGCTGTCCACAACTGCTTTAGGTTCAAAGTAGAGGATGACCATTGCTCATGACCATCTGTCATTGAATCCAGCCAGGATGATCGATAGGGATAACTGGACTTGCATGTATGGATTGGTTCAGCAAAGTGATATCCGTTGGAATTCTCGGCATCCTCAAAGGGTTTTGTGGTGGATTAGGCTACCAGGTTCCTCACATTTCTTGGCGACTTGATCGTCTGAAGGTTCCTCCTAAGGTTTGGCAGGAGGATGCATACAAAATTGGAAGGTATTCTACAGGCGTCCGCCAAAAGGCAACCACTTAACAATTCCTCATTGCATCATTCAGACGACATCAATCTTGTGTGAATGTACGCGTACGGCCATACTGGTGCAAGCGTATTCAGTGGGGGGGGTAGGGTATGCCAAGGCAACAGTTGATGAATGTTAAGTGTCCGAAGATGCACCCCATCCAGTTCCGGCGAGCCTTATGAGGAGGTTGACACGAGACTGCGGGTCTGGCAGAGAATGCCTTGGTGTGTTGATTGAAAGTAAGGCTGCGGTCCATTGGGACGACATAGGTACTTCGGTGTTGGGTCATGTGACAGCTTTTCTCCCATCTGGAGGTGATGTTAGTTCTCTTTTTGCAATCGATTTGAAAGGTGGGAAAACACAGAGTGGAAGGTCTTGGGTTTGCTGAGTTTTTTTCAAGATGCCATCGGTGGAAAGAAGGTCTACAGGATTGGCTTACAGTGATTACTTAAAAGATGGATATGTGCACAGTGTTAACAAAATAAAAAAAAGATGCTGATGGGTCATTCCATGCCAAAACTGGGAGTTCACCACTTTGATTTTGCTTTTCATTCATGCCTGCAGCTAGCTTTATGATTTCCCAAATAGTCACCAAGATCCCCAAAAAATCATGTTCTATTCTTATAGCAGCCGTCGGCATTTATGACTGAGCAAAATTCAGTCCTTTGGGTTGACATCAAAACAATAATGCCATTCTATGAGACATCTGAAATTCTAACATTCCAGTGCATTACCTGCTTCATTTGTTGATACATGTACGTGGCCACTCCCATTGATCAAGTGATTATGTTACCTCTAACTAAAGCTTCAATGGTGATCCCCTTTAATTTTTCTAAGGATCACTAGCATGAATTATTTCTGCTGAAGAGTTTTTAAATGCTCTGCATGATTGTATGACCGGAGGAAAATATGATGCCCTCTCAAAGGTTGGGAACCCTTGAAGTTATCACTAAAATTACCCCTCCCAACTTTTTTTATTTTTGTGTTGATTGTACTTTGAGTAGATTTCTAATTCTTTTGCATAAAGTACACTTAAGTTTATATTTGAAATATTTGCATTGTTTCAAATGCATTTTTCCTCAGTCTATATTAAAACGGGCTAGGTCAGTACTACATGTACATGTACAGCAGTGGCGTAGCCAGGTGGGGGAAAAGGGGGGCAGTGCCCCCTCTGAAATAAAATCTTGAGGGGAAATAGGGAAATAAAACACGGATATTCATGTTAAATCAGCCCCTTTTCGGATGCTTTTGCCCTGCGACCGGGAAATTTTTGCTAGTGATCGGGACATTTGTTGCACCTACCGGGAAATTGCCCCCTCGGAACCACCGGGCTGGCTACGCGCCTGATGTACAGTATTAAAAAGATCATGCCCTCAGCATAATATACATGTAAGCATATAATCTTTGAACTTTATATTGCATAGTGATACTAACAAGATCGACCTATCACTGTAATTTGTTGAAAAAAGGAGTTTTGACTATTTTAGTCATAAGAACATATGATAGGGTAAACATTGTACTGTTGTAAACAAAATTATTGGCAAATCATTTGGTGGAGCACAATACAATGTAAAGTCTATATATTTAGTGTATTAAAGTATACTTCATCTGATGAAAAAAAAATCAAGTCTCAAGAGCTGCATGGTGTGACCTAGCAGTTCAGGTTATTTTTATTGACTTCTTTTTTATTCAGGCCACCTTAATTAAGGGAACCTAACTTTGAGGGCATAAAAATTAGATTTCTTGCCTGTATGATGAGCACAAACATGCAATTAATTCATTTAGAGCATTTAGAGACCCTTCAGCAGCATGGATCAATAGCTGTGGGTGTCCCCAAAAATGGAAATACATAGTATTTCACATGATGAGGGGCATTCTACAAATCAAAATTGTTGGTATTGCTCAATTTGCACTAGCTGGTCAACAGACCTGTGCAGTACAAAGTCATTTCTGATTTCCTTGCAGAGCCAATGCACTTAAAATAGTAACGTTTTTTCATTTTGTGGTCAACTGAAATGTAATAATCTAACACATTTAAATATGAAGCAAGCAACAAAACAAAATTACAACATACTTTAAGATAATCCAATTACATACTTTTACGTACAATATTAAACTCATGCAAGGAAACTAGAGGTCTCTGGTACATGTATGCTATGCATTATGCATCCGTCCTGTCAAGTTTGGGTAATTTTAGTGACTTTTTCACATGGGTACCATTTTTTTTGCCTGTATCATACATGTAGGCACAGCAGTAATTTCATAAAAGGTAGAATTCTCAAGAGTCAAAATTGGAGTCAATCTCAAAAGTAAGGGTCAAAAACATTAAAGCAACATAAACATCACAAACTTAAGGTCTAGGGACATTTACCATTTCTATAATGGGATCAGTGAAATTACTGCACAGGCATGCAGGAAATACATTTGAGTATTTTAAGACCCTACAGTAGCAGTGGTCCCTGCCAGTGTGCCCCTGAAAATGGGAAATTTAAATATTTCACAGTACAAGGAGAATTTTAAAGGAAAATGTCAAAGTTATTCCTGTTTCTCAGTTTACACCATGGGTAAATAGCCCTGTGCTGATTTAGTTGCTTAAGATTTACATTTTGTTAAAATGATACTTTAATTGTTTTATTGCAAATGCAAATGACTGAATTTTGCTCAGAGTTGTGAAACTTTGACGAACCATTCTATGAGAACGAATACAATATATGGATTTCTGTTGGTGATCTCAGCTTAGAATTTAATCCCCAAGCAAGTCATGGCAAAACTGAAGATGTATGGTGAACTCTTTGTTTTGGCATGGAATGACCCTACAGAGTAGTGCTAATTAGTTATAACAAAAATATTTGTGTTAAAACTTGTTACTTTGAATAATTAATGGCAACACAAGCTAAGGCCTTGCAATAATGTTGTATATGCATGTTAACAAAAAATGTCACCTCCGAAACAACAATGATTAGATGGGTTATTTTCTCTAAAACATGCACAACATGTTGTTTGGTCAAAGCTTATACCTATTTTGTTATCTTAAGAGATTTAAGGAAATCATAATTTAGTTAAACAACAAACAATTCAGGCACATTACTGTCACAAAGACATGTTATGTGTCTGGCATGTCTATTCAAATGGCACAAAAAGTAACAAACACAAATACACTGGTAATTGGTCAAATTTATCCAATCTGTATGTTATACATGTAAATCATTTTTATCATTTGAATATGTTTCTTTCCAAGGTAAAACAATCACCAGTCAAACACAGTAAGGCCTCCAAGCTCCAAAAATGAGCAATTTGCGTTGCACAAAATTATGTCATCTCCGAGACAAACAATTTCAGTCTCAGGGAAATTTTAAAGTTGACTTGTGCAGCACCTTGGTGAGTGTCATCCTATCATGATGAGCATCACTACAACAGAGATATCAGCAGCAAGAGATTTCTATTAAGCAAGTAAAGCTGAGATGTTTAACTTAACTGTTTTGGAAGTGACAAATGTGTTTCGGAGGTGACAGGTGCTAACGGAAGGTATGCAGTGTTGTGTAATTTGAAATATGTTTGGTGTATTTTTACAACTTTTATTCAAGTAAAATGTTAAGGCATGTTCAACATTTAAAGAAGTTCAAAACATGGCCATTGTATCTCTTTAAAAAATAAACACTATCAGTTCATTGTTGCGGAAGTGACGAAAATGTTAACGGAAAAGTTAACATTGAATTTGAATTGCGCACAAAATCTTAAAGAGGCGAAGGATCAAAATTCTTTTACAACTAAATGCAAGCCATACTGGTAGTTGTTGCAATACACCAAAAACAGATAATTCTTATTAAATAATAAGGAGTAACAGTTTGTTGTAAATAGGCATCATTTGTTAACGGAAAATGTCACCTCCGAAACGCTCAATTGCAACGACCTGTCTCCGGAAATGAGAAGCAAGAAAATGTGGAAATCAAAATAGCATTATAGGTTGGACACTTGTCTATAATAATAATAAAACAAAAACTGGGAATTCAATGCAGGGGAAAAGTACAAGCTTTGAGAAAAAATAGATGTAATTTGGGGTACAACCAAAAGTGCCAATTTTGACCACACTTTTGGCCACCAAATCCAAAAGAAAAAAGGAGGTTTGTTAAGCTAGCTGAGCTAGCCCCTATATAGGATAGTTACACAGCAAAATATCTTTGAAATTCTTCATTGAATTAGTGAGATACATATCATGAAGTGTCAAAACTGAAAGTTACACCACTGAGCCATGAGCGGGCCACAGGTTGGACACCTCTGGTTTAGGGTGTCAAAATTAGGGTATGATTTTCACGTCGAAAATTACGTGTTTGAGGTTTGAATTTTGAATACTTGTAAAAAATCACATAAAAATGCTGGAAAATAGTGGATTTTCTTTTCGAATTTCTCCTTATTTCCCATGGTAAATTCTAGTGATTTTCATCATTTTCTATTTTTTTTAAACCCTAGTATTTTGAAACGGTTGTCTTCATTTCTCTCTGCCGTCGTCTCCTACACATCGCCTTTATAATGAGGGGTTTCATTTCATTTTGACGTGTTAATCTATACTATATGACTGATTGTTACACATGGGTTATTTCCCATTAAGCGTGCCCTTTCAGTCTCATGCATGGGGGGGGGGGTCAAAATAAAAGTTGTTGTTCAGGAAAAAAATTAACAGATTCTGAAACCTTGGGGTATATGCCATTTATATCTAAAATTACAGACCGTGGCTTCCATGTTAACCTTATGAAATCTTTCACTGAAATGCAGTGATAAAATAGGAATCTGGAGGGGACATTTTGTTTAACAATTAACACATCAACTTCAATAAACCTGCAACTGTTACACACATTTCTTTGTACAATAATATGCTTCTGTGTTACTCAGATGTCAAATAACTCATTTCATCTCCAGGCTGGCCATATTTTACCATATTAAATGTATGATGGTGCTAATTGGCAATCCAAGATATGGAGAGGTAAAATTGATAGCATCCAAAAGTCAAATTCTTTTTGTTACTGCACTTAAAATTCAATATACAGTGTGTTATATAAGTCTTTGTTTGTTGTTGTTGTGTATGACTGTATGATGGTCATGCAATTGCAAGAAACTTAACTGAGGGCTTCATTCATTGAAAAGTATTGGAGGGGACAATTGTTTAACAACAAACCCTACGAATATAGACACCAACTACATGTTAGTTACAATGCATTTAGCATCATTGATAATATTTCTGCATAACAGGTCAGATGTTAATGCAATGTTACAGACAGTTAAATGGCATAGGCAGCTGGTAAAAAATGGCATTAGAGTGCCTACAGTTCCAATTATAAAAGGAAAACTGAACTGTATGACCTGAAAATGCAAACATAACATGTGTTTGTGAACCAGTCTTTCACTTACATGTAGCACAACACTGTTGTTGTTTACTAATAAATTATTAGTAAGACATTGGTCTTAGTATCTCAAAACTAATGTGAACGCTCAAGGAGTGACTCATTTACATGTTCTGGAGAGGACATTAAAAAAAAAAAAAAAAAAAACATGCAATTGCAAGAAACTTAACTGAGGGCTTCATTCATTGAAAAGTATTGGAGGGGACAATTGTTTAACAACAAACCCTACGAATATAGACACCAACTACATGTTAGTTACAATGCATTTAGCATTGATAATATTTCTGCATAACAGGTCAGATGTTAATGCAATGTTACAGACAGAGTTAAATGGCATAGGCTGGTAAAAAATGGCATTAGAGTGCCTACAGTTCCAATTATAAAAGGAAAACTTACATGTAGCACAACACTGTTGTTGTTTACTAATAAATTATTAGTAAGACATTGGTCTTAGTATCTCAAAACTAATGTGAACGCTCAAGGAGTGACTCATTTACATGTTCTGGAGAGGACATTTTGTTTAACAATAAAATCTAATGTTGAAATGCAACTTATTTTGTGTGAAATCAATACATTTACACTTGCCAGTCTTCTTTTTGATTTTCAAATACAAAATTATCATAAATCAAGAACAAATATATTTTTAATTTCTAAATTTCCAGATACCATGTAGTAATAAAGGTGCAATACGAGGATTAAAAGCACAACCCTAAATCCACTTGTGATTTGAGCCTCCTGTTTAATTCAACTTTGAGTGAACTATTATCTGACATGTTCAGGATGAATTAGCTGCAATAAATGTTCAAAATCAATAATTATCTTACATTTCAAGCGACCCAACTGCAAAGGCAACTGTATGTTAAAATTTATGTCCTCTCCAAACAATACAAAAGCATACGGTATGTGTTTTAACAGGGTAGTAAATAATTGTCATCGTCAGTGAATTTTGTCAATTACAGTTACAAACAGTATCCCATAAGTTTTCATGTAGGTATTGAAACATATGTAAAAGTATTGCAGCTGTTGAGGTCTTTTTCCTCTACCTTAATCCATGGTTTTAACAACAATTAATTCCAAACAGACTCATAGTCAAATGAATGGAGGATTATTGGATTCTAATATTCTATGCCACTGCATACAATAATTTTCATACATAACTGAATAACTTTACTGTTAAAATATGTTCTAATACATTGTTTAAAAATAACACCTTTGTTTCGGGAGAGGACATTTTATTTAACAGAGCATTAGTGTGAGTTAATACTGACCAATCCATAAGAATTTAGTGGTAACATACCTCTGGATTTAATTGAAGCATACCATTATTTTCATACATAACAGTAAATATCGAAATCCTAAATACTTCAATAACTTAAAAAAACATCTGTTCTGGAGAGGACGCACTTTTAACGGGAAATGAAGACATCAGAATGGCAAAGCAATAAAATAATATGGCCAGGTTTTGAACTGGTAAGGCTGATAGGGTGGAGCGTGACACGGGCACAATTTTTTTGGATATTTCTGTACAATTTTAATTCACACCTTGATACCTACAAGACAAAATACAATCAAATTAAAGCTCTTGCTGTGATCTCTAAAATGACACCTTAAGTATGCACATAGCATGTAAACGTCTGAGTATATCATTTAAGTAAAAAATGACAGGGTGGAGCTGAGGCTCCCACGCGGTAAATATGGAATAACAATCATTGTTACTAATAACCTGTCACTGTCCTATATTTAATCAAATCTGTTTATTTGAAATTTATGAGATCATTGCCATTGATTAAATAGGGAAATAACTGAATATATTAAATACTTGGCAACTAATTCAAGTAAAATGTTGGACCCTCAAAAAGGAAAATAGATCACAGACAAAACGCAGAAATATATGTGATAATTTGTGATATGAATATTCTGCATTGTTGATGTGCACTGGTTGGGAAAGTAATCTTGACATAACATTTATAAAATCACAGACAGTTCAATATTCAAATATAAAAAAAGAAAAATTAAAAAAAAAAAAAACCTAAAATTTAAAGCAATGAGGAATTTCTTGGCCTTGGCAACGAGTAGCTTTACAAAAAAAACCACCAGGGAGGTTGTTTTTATATTAGATCTTATGTAGTAATCCACAGTGCCCAAGGAACGACTCTTAATGGGGTGTGGAATTACAAGCACAAGAAAAATCACCAAGTTGTACCTCTAAGTCTGTAGATGAATGCAACATCAATGTTGAGCCATTTAACTTTCAACGACTCTCTTAAAACTACCCCTAATTGTATAAGGTTAAGTTCTAGAAACTGGTTAAAATTTTAATTAATCAGTAGGAAAACACTGTTTTTTGTTGTAGATACTTAATTCTAATTAGTATATCATTACATTGAGAATTTGGGGGGAAAAAATGTACATTTTCATACATGTCGAAAAGATGTTTGTGCACAGATAATCTATAGCAGGTACATTGTAGCATAGTAAAGTATACCATTTTTGGAAACTCTATCTCTATTACAGTTCAATATGATTTCTTTTTTGATGTGTGGGTATAAGATGAAAACAAGTTCACATGAAGTTCAGATTTTTTCATGAAAACTCACCTTCTACTGGCATTTCTCTCTAAAACCATTACCGCCACATGAAAACAATGTCATTTTTGATTCCTTGTGAAATTTAACTTTCAGAATATATATCCACTTTTTCTATTGAGCAATACGCTGATTATTAAAGTAATTAATTTCGAACGAGAATTTGGCGCATTTCTCGGAATTCAAAAATGGACTTTTTGTGTCACACTGAAAATCTACCAGTTCAAATGCGTGGCCATATCCAATGCAATATTTTCCCATGATTGTCGAAAAAATGTCATCATTTATGACCATTCTGAAGATTAAATATCACAATGAGTTCTGGGATAATACTTTCATTCACGGCTGGGCCGCAATGTCTGGAAGGACACCAACTTTTTTAATTTAACGGAAAAAATACCTTTTACAAGATGCATTCTAACTTCATATTTATAGGTTCCATTTTTTGTCAAATAAGTTTCATAATGTTTTACACTGTTCTTCTTTTCATTCATAACAATATGCAACATAATTTCATTTAATTCATCTAAGATATCAATGAATTCATATATTAAAATGTGAATATAATCCAAATTCGGTTAAAAATACACAAAAAACGTTCAAAATCACCAAACGATATCAAAATGTTATGAAAATGCAATTGTAGCTTGGACTTGATAGGGTCCATCAACAAACCACCAATACAAAAATGGAATGCTCATTACTGAACCAAATGGGGTAAATCCATTTTTACCTAAATTAAAAAAAAAAAAAAAAAAAAAAAAAAAAAATAAACCCACATATGAATTAAAATTCTTTCTCTGCCAATCAAAATAAGGTCATACTTCAGGGGTGCAATTCGACGAGAATCACTGAAGCGATTCTCGCGTGATTCTCGTAGTATCCATATATTAAATCAATCTCCCATTGAATCTTGTATTAAATGGTTGTCATTTCAAGTTAATTCAAAAGGCCGCCACTGTTAAATTAGCGCTATGTTTCGTTACTTTAACCGTGGATTCTTATTTCTTGCTTATTTCACACTTATTACTTTATAATAAGCCTAAATATCTCCACCCATAGGTTACAAAATGTTAAAAATAATATTCAAGATGGCTTCCTATTCCAAAATGGCTGCCAAATTGCCAGTGTTGTAGGACTCGAATCCGGACTCGGACTCGATTCCGGACTCGAGGTTCCCGATTTTGAAGACTCGGACTCGGAACCCAGCTCGGACTCGGGACACTAGGACTCAGAGTCCTGGGCGGGACTCGGCCCTAGTCCTTCAAAAAATTACCTCTTTTTTGCTATCACACTTGCGCTTGAACTTCTAAGACTTGCACAATGTTTAGCTCAAAACACCAGAAAAGAAAAAGTAATCGATTTACAATTTGACAATTACCGACTACCGATGATAATATTGACAGTCATACCGTCGTTTTAGCTCCTGTCATGTAAGTAACTGTCGAAAGTCTTACTTTCCAACCAAACTATTGACTCTATTCATTTATTTTGTGCTGTATAGACAGTTACTTCCAGTCTTAGATTGATCCAAGATGCCAGACCAAAGGAACTTCCGTCAAAAAACCCAAGCGAAAGTGCAAGTTAGAATATCACTGTCCATTGTGCCTTTATTATGATAATAAACATATTTGGTAACTTAATGTATTCATTATCGTTAATCAATGGTGAAGCATAGCTCAATTCAATCAATACACTAGAACACGGGTTTCTAGAAAATGTAACATTTTCTACAATATTGCAAAGTTCAAATTCCATTGGCATTGAATTTTTATTAATCTTTTCCCTGGAGATGGCCAGCGATGTAAGTCGTTGAAAAAAAACCATATGGCGCTTGCCGCTTGGCCGGAGTTTGAACCGGCAGACCGCCACATTTCCAGGTTTTTTTCTCAACAATTCATAACCCTGGAAGCTAGCAGACAGTTGTAACATATCTCAAGTACAAAAGTGTTTGAGTGATTAAATCTTTTGGTTGTGACAAACTGACAGGGACCCCTGAACCGTGATTCGTAAGTGCCGCACATGGGGCCTTAAGGAGGGGGGGGGGCAAAAAAAAGTTTGTACAGTGTATCAAATTTTTAAATTGATTCAATCATGTTGAAAATGCACCATGTTAATTGTTCTCCACAAGGAATTCAGGGACCTCCAAAACTATTCCTTATTTTGATCTATAGCTCCAGCCATAATTTGCACCGGTTTTTTTAACCAAATCGGAGTCACTTAAACATTTGACCCTGTAACTGAAATTGACCCTTTTATTGATTTTTGCAGTTTTTAGTCTATAATCTTAAACTTATGTTTTTGTTTGAAAGTACAAACTATAAACCCTTTCCTGAATCCTTGTGGTTAGACCAATAACCTGGTATACTTTCAGTCACGATTGGATCATTAAAAATTTGACCCCTGTACAAACCTTTTCTTGGTCCCCTCTCCTTTAAGCACCACTTGTGGCACTTAAGAATTATGTTTCGGGGGTCCCTGGGCCAGTCGTCTCATCGTTCATCACTGCAAACCTTTGTGTACTTGGATGTGTTACAAAGTCTGCCTGCTCCGGGCTATCACATGTTGCTGCCATCTCCACAGGGATAGATTAAATAAAAATTCCCTCGCTTTTCTACCTGGAGAACTAAGTATGTTGAAAATGCAGTCTTTCTTGTATATTTCTTAACCCTAAGACACTGAATATCCAAAATCCCACAGTGAGAAAATGCACTACGTCCGCAGATGTGCGATGCATCATCAAACAAAGACACTTATGGTTCAAAACCAATTTGAAATTTGTTAAAAAACCCCCCTAAATTCCTTCATTCCCTCCGATATGCTAGACAGATGTGGCGTTAGGATAGTACAAATTCAAAATTTACCTCTAGTATACCCAAATTTCCCGTGAGCTGCTTTTGTTATTAACACTTTTTCCCACCATGCTCAAGAGGGCAGGTCAACCTTGATCCTGAGCTAAACTTAGTCCAAACGTATTCTAGTCAAGGACTCGGACTCCGGACCGGACATGAGGACTCGACCGAGCACTTGGGACCGAACTTGACTCGACACCTGGAGCTCGGACTTGACTCGGTGAGAGGGCGCGACTACAACACTGCAAATTGCCAAAATCTCTTTAAGTGAAGTTATTCAGGTGCCATTCATCCTTGTTGCCAAATGTGTGATTAATGTACTATTGAACTTTCATAATACCAATACACAATACTTTTTTTCAAATGACCAATTAGATCATGTGCTTACGTAGGCTGGAAATTATATTATTATGGGCCCATATGACAAATTAAACACATGATGGCCACATTTAACATTTGCAAAAGTATGGTTTGGTTTTTCCTACCTACAGAAAGAGCAGGGTTGTGTGGCTAATTGCATATCACACATGCCTCGTACTTGCAATAATTAAGTTGTACACGGCAGCTCAGGCCATAACACATGTGTTTGTAATGCATCCCCGTTCCACTTTACATGCACGCTTCATTTTTTAAAGAAAGGAAGGGTACATGGAGGCGTTTTTACGCCTAAATGCAATTACTTTCTATTTCTAGCGTCTTGTAAAAGAAAATTAAGTAAGGTAATTTGAATGCATGAAGATATTTAGGAAGGCCACTTGACACCTAGATAAATGGTTCCTATTTCAGGGTTACATATTATGACTTCTTTATTTATCTAGTTTTCTTAGTTGTGGTACGTGGATCGAGAGGAAAGAAGCCAAGCCTACTGTCAAATATAGTAAGTTTGGTCCGAGTTTTGTGCATATATTACTTTTGTAGGCGTATAAGTCATGTTTTTGTGTATGAGGAATATAAATTGTAGACTAGAATGCCTGAGTCTGGTTACTGATATAAGTTTGCATTGGAAAGATCAGATAGC
>JAMKCH010015023.1:0-25675 GCA_023653785.1 Ophioderma brevispina | reverse complement strand
GGTAAACGTACTAAGCTTTTTTCATCTATATTAAGGAAGTCAGACGATTTAAACCTTGAAAATTAAAGCATCTAACTCCTGCATTTTGTTATTTTGGCAGGAACAACTTAGTCAAATTTCTTAAAGGGGGAAAAAATCCACGCGGACGAATGAACTTAAGTTATTGTTGGTGAAGAGTTGAGATAATATTGCGATTCAAACCATGAAAAATAGAGACATTCACACCCTGCATGTGTTTGTTATGTAGACTCATTCATACAAATTTCCTAGATCAAAAATAATCCAATTGGTAACGTAATTAGCCTATTTCCATACAAGCTTAGGTACAAACAAGCCGATTTAAAACCTTGGAATATGGAAACATCCAAGTCTTCTAATAGTTCTCCATACATATGCACACTTTCAGATTGGTTAAACCCCCAGCAAAAAAAAACTCCCAGTGGTATTGTACGTACTTTATTGACTCCTAATATATCGCTTGCCAGATCATTTATCCATGAACATGAAGCATCCAACCTTTCCAATTGGTTACCATTCATATACTTATATTAGTTTTTTTCACACTCCCAATAATCCAATCGTCAAAGTACCTAACCTTTGCCAACAATAAGCACATTTCAGATTTCTAAATCCATGAAAAACCGAAGCAGGGTAAGTCTTGCAAAAAGTTGTCATACGGTACAATTCTTTCAGATGTGTTAAACCTGCAAATACCCCGGGGGCCACATGGTTTTACCTGACATGGATGCTGTCAAAGGTTGTGTGGTATCATTGTGTTCATGGGACTTCCCTTAACAATTTTTCTAGTGGACAACCTTGACAATTTTATGCTATCTCAAAACAATGGAGGCAATTTTTCAAAGGCCGCCTTGTTTCATTAGTTTGACCATTCTCAGCCCACAATGTTACATAGAGTTGTGATTTTTGTGCTAAACCTAAGTTTTTTGGGTCACTTAATCCACGGTGCAATCAAGCTACACGCTTAAATGTAATCTAATTCAAATTGGCAGTCATTTTTTCAAATGGCGCCTTCAAAGCTATTTTGACAATTTCAGCCCACAATGTACAAAAGGTTTGTAACTTGGTGACTATACTCAGGTTTTTTGGGTCACTGATCTTCATTTGTGCAATCAATTACACATATAAATGTTATAACACCTAATATGGCAGGCCATTTGTTTCAAAATGGCTGCCACTTATCCTTATTTTACCATATCTCGGCCCACAATTTGCAGAGAGCTGTGATTTTGGTGCTTTAGCAAGATTCTTGTGGTCAGAGAATCTATCTGGATCAATCGGGTCCATACATGGCATCATTACCGCTGCCAAATGGCCTTCACAATGGGCTGCCATAGCCACCGTATTGCAATATATATTAATGCTTAGAGAGTCCGTGACCTGTCATGGTCTCCAGTCAGGCCTCATTGAACACCATTGCTTAGAAATGGTATGTCAAAACTCATTTGTGGACAGTTGGGGCTAAAGATAACGTTCATTTTTTTAAAATGCTTATGATATTCGACGAACGAAAACAAAACGAAACAGGCTCAGTTCAACCATTGGATTACACACGCTCTGCATAATCCATATCATACATTTTAATACCTATGCGGAATAAGCGTGTAATCCCATGGGTGCACTGAGCCGGTTTCGTTTCGGCGAATGTTATAAGCATTAAAATGAGCATGATAAAGCATATTTTATTTGATTTTGTTAGTACTATCCTGAAATATGCTCCAACACCTTCAAAATGTCGCCCTCTCTTTCAATACAAAGTCTGCAGCGACATCCCATGCCAGCCACAGTCCATCTTGCCATTGAAGGATCACAATGTGAGACTTCCACCTCATGTTGTATGCGAGCGCCATTCCTGAAGGTTATTCGGGTGGACTGTGTGTAAACTTTTTTTTCAATATCAGGTGACGTCATATCTGTGACGTGGCGGGCCATTCCAAGTATGATTCATGGCTACAACTCGTTTTTTTGTTCCCAAAGTAATGTAGCGATTTTTGATAGCACTAAGTCTGTGGGCAGGTATACCATCATGTGCCCACCACAAAATATCAAAACAACCTATTGTTTGACCATGGAAATGCAGTTCAAGTGCAGTCACGGCATATCGTGGTTAGTCATCTGGAGATAAACTTGCCCTTACTTTTCGATCACAAAAGGCCGCAATAAGCTCTCCATTAACTCGATAGTTTCCCGTAACCTGGACTCATCTGGCAACACTTTTTTTCTGACAACCTTATAACCCTTCACGGAGAAAGCACGGTTTGTGTTTCCCGTTAAAGTTTCCGAATTCATACGTTTTCAATAAGAAAAAGGTGTGTCAGATGGTCAGGTTTACGAAACTCCCCTCCATTGGCCACAGAGAAGTATCCAGACTAAGTTTCCTCGACTCATGTTTGTATCAAAGTTAACCGAGGGTTCCCAGCTGGTGCATTCTCAATGACGTTGTGGTTGTAACACCAACATTCATAAAAAAACCCCTGCTTCAGCACAATATGAATAGCTCCATAAATCTCGCGTCTATCTTACAACGATCCAATAGCCACTCGGCAAAAGTTTGCCTACTTCTGAAGTCATCGTGCACGTGCTGAAGTTGATGGCGATGCACATTCTGTATTGGATGGGTTCTTTAATGAAGGGGCCCGGAGAGTCTAGTCCTTTCTTCTTGCAGTGGGTCCCCTTGGATGTTCTTATAATCGACGTAAAACTGCCTTAATTTTATTGTTGTCAGTTCCCACTGTGCGTCTTCTCCCCTGGGTGAAACCATTGTTCCGATTAAGGCTTGTGCCATAATCTCACTATTTCTTCACATTTGCCCAGATGGCGGATCCCTGTAAGGAAAGCCTTCCCTTAAAGCATTTGGAGTACTTGTAACTGCTCCTTTGGGTCATAAAGTTTTGTCACAACGGACACTATTCCGAGTTGTAAGCCGCACCATATTGCTACATAAGTGGTTTGAAGTATGAATTGCTTTCCATTGAATTGTCCTAATTCCTCAAGTAGATTTTTTTTCACATAACCTAACAATGAAAAAGTTTATCTGGCCATAATCTTTCCACCTGTTTTGCCAGAATAAAAAATAAGTAAATGCTGTTACAAGTGCTTCTCCACAAAAATAAGCCTGGAGTTACTGTGGGCCTGATGTTTCGATCCTAGCAGGATCTTCATCAAGGACAAATGACAAAACAAGCAGATAGACAACTGTTAGATAATGAACAAAAGAAGCATTCCATACCACACAAACTGCTTTAAGAGTTTTGACATGATATTTTCAAGCTATAGTGTTCAGTGAGGCATGACTTGATCGAGAAACTAAGCTTACTGTGTTCTATATAATACAATCATTATTATGGTCCCAGCACACATTTTGGACCAATTAAGCCTTTGTTTCGCTTATTTTTTCTGGGATTCCCAGTACCCAAACTAAAGCTTGGCTTTTCAGTGCTAGTACCATAGTTTGTTTGTGTGTATTTTGTTGACTGGACCTAATCTGCCCTAATGTGGCCACAGTGCTGGCATATTATGCAGTAATTATAATTTTATTACTACTGTACTGTCCTCTTCAATCAGTGTGATGCTACAAAAAAAATTCTATGCCACCTTCTATCTCTACATTTCACTTTCTGATTATCCATGATTCGGTACTGAAAGTAGAAGAATATGCCTTAAAAATTTCATACTGCATGACTGTGCACAAACATGAACAATTTGAATACAAAACAGGAGTTTTTATAATCTGCTGTCAATAGACATTCGCATTTACTTATCAAATTTGTGTACGTTTTGAAATAAACATTGTGTTAACTATTTACACATTGCTGTGTTAGGCACCGTAAATTTAAGCGTTCTCTAAAAAATTCCATTTCCAACCTTTGGCACCATTTTGGCAGCCGTTTTGGATAATTTGTAGAGGTGATAAAGTTTTGTCATTAAGTGATTGCTCCAATGGATTTCTATCTACGACCTCACAAACCTGGGTATAGCCACCAAATCACAACTCTATGTACAATTGTGGGCTGAGATATGGTCAAAATATTTTGAATGGCAGCCATTTGAAAAAATTGCCCGCCATATTGGTATATTTCATTTATAATGTGTAGCCTTAATTGCCCAATGGATTCAGGGACCCCAAAAGCCCTGGTTTATTCACACATCTCTGTACACTGTGGGCTGAATATGGTCATAATAGTTTTAAAATGGCAGCCATGGTGAAAAATGACCGCATGTTGTTTTGAGTACATATTTTCGGGTTGTCCACCTAGAATTGGTATGGGAGTTCCCTGAACACATTGATACCACACAACCTTTGAACATCCCATGTCACAGGTTGACATAAAAAGTGGGGGGTGTTTGGCCCCTTGGGGGAAAATAACCAAGTGGAATTGTAAGTACATATTGTTCTGCCAAAGATAGCTTTGCGAGATTATTTAAACCCCTGGAACCAAAAGGCCTCCACATTCTTTTTCTAATTGGTTCTCATAAGATAGGGTCTTCAACTCTACTAATTCGAGAATAATCCCATTGGTAATTCAATAAACGTATTTCCATACAAACTTAAAGCAGTAAGTCGATTTAACCCATGGAACGTAGAACGTCGCAGGCCTTCCAATTTGATTTTTATAGAGTTCAGCAGCAGATTAAGATTTTCTAAACCCGATAATAATCCATTGGTAATGTCGTTAGGTTGTTTCCGCTTAGATCGAGAGAGATAGAGAGTTTAAATAAACCCCTGAACACAAACATCCAATTCTCTCATTGGTTATCGTCTAGGTATAGTCTATTCAGATTATCTAAACCCGAAAATAATCCAATTGGTAATTGAAGTAGCTATTTTCCATGCAAAAATAATCGAGAAAGCAGATTTAAATCTTGGAATTTGGAAGTATCTAGTCTTCCAATTGGATTATTAATTCAAGTACAGTTATTGTCAGATTCCGTAAACCCGCTAAATAATCCAATGTTTAATGCTCTAAATATTTCCATACAAAATTAAGTCGTTAAGCTGATTTAAACCTTGGAACTTAGAGCAATCATCCAAACCTCCATTGGGTTTTCAGCCTATACAATACACGCAGATTTTATTAAACCAACCAATAATTCGAATTGATAATGACATACCTCTTTCCATACAACTTATGGATATTGCTGCTTTCAAAAAAACAACCTGGAAACGGTGGATGCATCAGCTTTCCAATTCGTTATCATCAAGGATAAAATTTGTTCAAATACACCAATCATCCATAAATAATCCAAAAGGCAATGCTTTAAGCTCATTACTGTGTAATCTCAATTCATTCAGACTAATAAATTGGAAAATAATCCTAGGGGGGCAAATTTTGTAATTGTATTCCTTTTGTAAAAGATAAATTGCAAGTCTATTCACCATGGAATAAGACGGATGCAATTCATCCAAAAGATTATCATTTAGGGTTCAATTTGGTGAGATTATCTTAAACCCAGAAGATACTCCTATTGGTAATGCTATTAACCTATTGCCTGACATTGCAAATAAAGAAAAGTAGCTTAACTCAATCATTGAATACTGGGAAACATTGTCTCATTCTTGTTATATAATTATTAGAAAAAATCCAAAATATTTGTATCGATGGGGTAAATTATATGTGAATGTTCGTAACAAACCATCCCCTTGCTTACATTTAAACGCAACCTTCTCTGTACAAGTGTTTTGCATTACATTTGATGGAAAAATCACGCCTACAATCACCATTCATTTGACCATTTTAAGGGCGCTGGCACGTGATTTTGTCACGGTAACCTTTTACGTCATCAATTACCTTGTAATGCTCTGTTGAGGGCAACCTTATATTTCTTACTTCCGGACATTTATGGTCTAATGCTGTTGTTTCAACTGAATCGAAACACTAACATTACCTTTCAGATTAAAAAAAGTGTTTTTTGAGGTAAAACACATTGCACTCGCGCCAGCTCGCCCATTAATCGATAGAAATTTGTTAGAACAAGCTAACAAATCCCCCTCGCGCTCTCGAAGTATAGGAAAAAGGTTTTGTCAGAAGGTTGGCGATCCGACAACTTCAAAAGTTGTGCGTTCGGGAGGCGAAGAAACTCGTAAACCACAGGTGTGAAACGAGACCCCACGAACGAGGACCACACTTGCTCGTGGCAACATCAATCCTGCAGGGTGGAAATGTGTTTAGGCAGTGACGTTCCCAGGGGTTTTCTACAATAATGTGCTCCAAACTCGTCCATCAAATATGACGTCAATTTATGACCGATTATTTTAATTTCAAAAGGTCCGATATACCACTGTAATAGTGTATATATAGCCATATGAAAGCATAATGTTTTCAGAAAGATTTTTACCATTTGAATAAGAGAACTAAACCTCAAATTTTACAGTTAGAGGAATGAAGAAGGCTGCGATCTGTAGATAGAAGTGAGAGTTCCTGTAGTTCCCTGTAAACAAATAATAAAGACATAAAATTAAAGTTAAATTAGGGCGGTGTTGATAATTATTTTTCGGTGTGGGGGGTATTTTCAAATGACGTGTGTGAATATCTGTCCCGTTTTCAACTTGTGTAAAACAGGCTTGTGCCTCCCAATTGTGTAAAAACATTATTACTACTACTCCCACCCATTTCTTTGTGCTAGATGCACTTCTCCCAGGTTCAACCTCCTGGAACAGATATTTATTGCATGGTCCCTTTCCTCACTCAAATATGGCCTTACACATTCATAGATCCATTGCGTTAGCAAAGGAAATCAACAACAACGATTTTTCACATTTCATCAAAAATGTTACTACTGTCCATTCAATTAGCTTGACCCACCCCCCCCCCCCCCCCCCCCCCACCCCTCGGTTTTTAATTAATATAGAGAAAGGTATTTGTGTCGGGAAATCGTTAAATGAAATTGGTATTCATTCTAATTACCCAACAAGAGTTTGAAGGGTGACTGCTGCGAAAGTATTTCTGCAACCCCCAATTCTAGTTCTACATTTGTTGTCTGCGATTTGGCATCAAATCGGCAGGAAATCGGAACCAGCCGAAATTCGTAACCAGCAATCAACTTTTTCAGGATATGTTCCAGTTAGAAGATAGGTGTGTGAACGTTGCCATACGCCTTCTTTGACAATAGAAGACAATTGATCGATATCCTGAGCCAATGCCTGTTTGTCATGTATAATAGCGTCTATTTTATCCAGGGTTTTTGTCGCTTCAAACTTCAAAGAAATACAAATACAAGACATTCTTTGTATTATGTCCTTTTAAGAGAGATGACACAATATGTGCAGGGTCAGGTCACTGTCCGACCATGGGGAAAAAAAGAATAGAAGAAGCACATCGACTTCCAACATCCGATTTCAATCTGTTAATCCATTCTGGAGGTAGGAGAGAGGAGAAAGCTCTTCCCTACTTGCATTACGCCATGGGGGGGGGGGGGGCGCCGATTATCCCAATTTATACACTTGGCACTCATTGTAAAAGCAAGACCAACAAAGGCCGCTTCTCGCCAGGGAGTCTCTTTCATGTTCCAATGATCATCGCCGACAGAAGCTGGGCACGCTCAGTTGAACAGATGTGACCTGTGCGCAAGAAGGTATTCCCCGGAGGCGCAGTGTTTTTTACAGTGGAGACGAAACAAAGAATGAGTCGATTACAGCCGCAAATTCTGATATTTCAGTCCAAAAAAAATCGGAGATAGCAATGTTTCCTAAGAAGAGTTGCATTGAGTTTAGGTTTTTTGAACTGGATGTTTTCAAAAACGCCGTATTTCTTAAGTATGATATTTTGGAGACGAAATCTAACATTTTGAATTGGGTCAAAAATGCCGTATCTAAACAATGACAACCAACCTTGTCACCGTGCCCGTAGTTTTGCCCGTTTTCCTAATTTGGTCCGAGTTGGTCATATTTTACACAAAATTGTAAATGTTAGTTAAGCCGATATGTAAAAAAATATTGCATTTGTTTATAAAAGCATAACAATTTGGGCAGAGGTAGAAAAAAAATGAAACTAATTTGGAAAACAATTGATATGGAACCACCTGCACAGGTCCAGTTCAATGTCACCTAGAGGTCACAAAAGGTCATTGAGGTCAACATCTTAAAATATGCAGAATAAGGTTGCGTAACTCTACACATCATAAACATTCTCATGGAACTATTTGTGACATACATTTTCGACTTAATCAAAGACGGTCTTCTTCATTTAAGGGACACGAGATTTTTTTATGAAGGATAACAAATTTGTATAAATTTGCGCTTTGTTGTAGAATATCACCCGAGGACATTTTCGTAGGTTTAATTGAACAAAGACGAAACAAACACTAAGTTTTGACTCCCCTGCTTCCTGCTCGGCCCCATAAAGAAGCATACTCGGATATCTTTCATGCACGAACATAAAATACAAAAGCAGATATTACATGAAATGGCTTTTTACGGCTTATTCCCTCCATGTTTTATTAATATATTGGTAAAATTGTTGTAAAACATGGGAGGGGCATATTTTCTGCTGGAATGTCCTCTTATCTCTTAGCTTAATACATTAACATAACCATAACATTTCATTTGAGATATAGAGGACATATCTCACTGAGGATACATTTCGGTGAAATTTGTTTGAAAATGCTACAAGTCATAGTCATATCACATTTTAATCACCAAAAGCCACAAATGGAACAATCGGATTTATCACTATTGTATACTTTTGACACTGTTCCAAAGGGAAAATCATAGTGATTTTTGGATGGGAATTTGACGGCCATCACTCAAGGAGAAAGTAGATAATACAATCGAAACAGCATCGACGCATTGCATCAAGTTTTTTTTAACCAATTAAAAATTTGTTCGCATTATTGACTGGCAATCTTTAATATTGCTAAAAAAAAAAAAAAAAAAAAACATAAAATTTCCCCCACATGAGAAAACAAACATTGATATAGTCGGTTAAACTGATAACCACAATTTTGTCATGCAACATGTGTACGAGACCAAGAGACTGACAATCGGGGAGGCCACCTTTAATAATTCCTCGAGTCTCAAGTGAAGTTTCAGTCGTTCTTCGCTGGGCCCCCAAGCATAGAGGTAGGAATTTTTGTAGAGTTTGGCCCTGTACTAGACTAGATTTTTTCCCAAAATAGGATCGAATAAAAAAGGATTTTGTTTGTGTAACGTTTAATCAATAAGCCCAACATACTTATAGAACAGTTTTTATTTTCAAAACACAGGGTGGTGCTATGGTGAAAAGGCAGTAAAGGGCATGTGGGTGGGACCCCCCCCCTCCAAAAAGTGTGAAATCCTTATCTTGATTTCTCAATTCTCACCGCGGGATGTTCGATTTTTTGCATGAATTTATGGCAATTCACTGCCCCTAAGTTAAATTTGCCCCTCGACCCCCCCCCCCCCTCCCCCCAAAAAAAACATTTCTGGTGCTGCGATTGTTCATCTTAAATGATGAGGTTTGACTTTTATTGATGCTTTGCTTCCCCAAAAAATATTGCTCAAGTAAGTTAATATGCGAACCCCCTTCTTCCTCCCGACATTATTCGCTTGTAAATGTTGCCGCGCCCCCAGCCCCCCCCCCCCCCCGTCCACCAAGATGTGTTGAAAACCAAAATGGCAAAAATACATTGATATAGGGCCCATGCCTAGCCCTATGCCTACTTGTTGAATATGCTCCATTGGATCACTGAATTTATTTCATCTGTATATTTCCGAAAAACATGAATACTATTCATAGATTTTTGATTAGGCCTACATTGCAAATAATAACGTACTACGAGACAATGTTAATGCTGATGCATGTGCATCACAATTGGCATCGATGAACATTCCAATGCTTGGTTGGGGGTAAATATGGCGATGGACGTCCATTTTAACAATACTTTGTACACGGATCATGTGCTTAAAACATGTATTTTCTCTGAAGTGAATGGGATATCGCCAAGGGTCTCATTATTTCACCAAAATGTGGCCAACTTCTGGACAAACGTGACACCGGGCAACTTCGGACACTGGGAAGTTGGCTGCCATTGTTTAGATCGGCATTTTTCTTCCCAATTCAACTTAGATTTTTGTCTCCAAATATACTTTAAAATACGCGCTACAAAACATTCAAGTTTTAAAAGCCGAAAAGTACGAGTTAAAACTAGAATCAATGTAATCATCTTAGGAACATGCTATCTCGCCACTTTCTAATAATTGACCACAAATGATCCGAAATGATATTGTTTTACCTGAAGATGATTAAAACGGTGACGTGGTTCCATTTCTAAAAATAATCAATACTCAGTATTTAATTTGTAAACATTTATGCCAGTTTCATGCTTTTATATAAGAAATGGCACAATTCTTACAATATATGTCGCTATCTGCGTAACTATGTACATCGATGGCAATGTGATCCCATCTATCAGCATCACTTCGATCTCGTGTTGTAATTGTTCCAATACAATAGTTTTACGACCTGTGTTAAATTAAACGATGGCGGGCGATGATCATCGGTCAAATAGATTTGGGACGAGCTTTCTCCTTCTCTCCTACCCCATCGATCCCATTCACCCGCACAGAATGAAGGGATTCAACAGCGACCCTTTGATTATAATCCTTCTGCCGCAATCGATGATCGGCGAACATCATTACAGTAGAATTTTTTTGAAACTCTGGTCCGTATTCTAAAACGATGTTTAACGCTAATCACTGTTTAAAAAAATCGTAAATTTAAAAACGCCCGCTAAAACACAATTCTCAAAGCATGGTTTAATTTAAACGGCTGTTTAAAACTTTTAGGCGGAAATCGTTAACCCCTTCTAAACGTTGTTACACTTAGACTTGATCCGGGGGTAGTCTTACCTAAGCTGACTTTGTCCCATTGTGCAAGACAACGATTACTCGGTTTCCATTACCGCACATGAACAATTACCCTATCATTGGAAGAGGGGATTTTGTGGCTTTAAGATGGCACTAGTTTAATTTTGATATATTTTACAACAATTGGGAAGTTCGTGGGCCTAGCGGTTAGGGTGCTTGCATCTGGCGCAAATTTACAATCAAAATCCCGTGTTCGAATCCCGGTGGGTCGTGGCACTTGCTGGGATTTATCTGAGTACTACCAATCTTGGATTTAATTTGTATACCAGATATTGATTAAATCCAGAATTACAAACCGCTCTCCTACCTCCATGGTTTTCACTTGGAATTGGGCAAATGGAACATGAAAGCATCCCGGTCCTTCGGAGGGGACGTTAAGAAGCCGTCGGTCCCGTGTACAGAGAGCCACACTGTACATGTAAAATTCGCAGTCATTGGCGAATAAGAGTAGGGTGTAAACCCCTGACTGTTCCCCCAATCCGCCTCAATATCGGCCTTGTTAGGAGCATCCGTATCACTGGATACACGCGGCCCCGGATAAGCACACTTGCCGAACAAATCCTAACACCACCACAAGCCATTACCAAAGACTTGTGGATACGAGCAACAAACCAATTACACAAAAGTTTGGGAAGAAGTTTTGTTGCGTTTTTTTGATACGCCCTGTATATCTTGTTTGAATCCGCGGTTATTTAGCACCCACGATTGTATTCGATGGCTCTTAATAATGTTTTCCCTATCCGCGGAAAGTGATTAGATACGCTTTTCAACAGATACTGGGATTTGATTGTTAATGGCCAGTGGGTGGTTGGAATGTGCGTGTTTAGCTTTCTATTTGGGTGATATATACCAGTCTCGCGGTTGACCTCCAGGAGGTTTGCTTCTGAACGGTGGGATCTTTAGACCAAATAAGATCTTGATAGGATTTTTCCTAAAGCGTCCATCAATCCTTCATAAGTGGCTCTTAATAACAGCAAGCTCGTCGTCGCTGTAAAGCCCAATACTGGCACATCATAGGTCAATGCAACATGTGCATGAATGAGAAGCTCGAGATTCTCATGTCAAGTTGCGATATATTTAACATGGAATCTAACATATGTTGGACCCCTCCTATATGTTTCAATTCAACTCCCTCCAGATGAATTTTAGGATATTCCTAAGAGCAAGTTCTTCATATTCTAATCAAATAATTTGTGTTAATTACAGATACAAGCGGAATGTTGTAAGCAACTGGAATTTTATCCAAAAGTTTGCGTTTTCCGTGAAGTACTGACAAAGCATACCAGCTTATGATCACCAGAGATCTCTGAATATGGCTTTAAAGGGTTCCATGCATTGGTTATGAGGGAATCTTGGATTGCCTATTGATTAACCTAAGAATAGTCGCTGATATAAAACACGACAGTCCGACATGATTTAGGATTTCAAATCTCCTAATCACATGCTTATGGATCCTCTCATAAACATCAATTTTGAATGCTTTTTATTTCTAATCGGTAGTTTTCTAGGGAGCTTTGTTGGTTCAAAGAAGAAATTCACCATTTTCCTTTCCTTCCCCGATGATTGACTTTTAAAGATTTTTTTGCAGGTATTTATCTGGGGGTCAAAATAAACTCCATCGTTGTTTTAATTAAGATTGTTAAAAATAACCATATTTTCTTTCCAAGATTTTCTAAGTTTGATATTTTCCGGCTCCTGCCTCTCGGCCAAAATCCAATTGCAAAACAACCAATATCCTCCAGTGTACGACTTGTATGAACTTTTATAGTAGATCAGATTATATCAAGCATTGAAAGCAAAGGCACTGCTTTGCATTTATCAGTTTCAATCGTAAGTTTTAATTAAGATTGTTAAAAACCATCTTTCCTTCCCTTTCCATATTTTCTATTTTGTATGTGTTCCGGCCCCTGCTCTCGGCAAAATACAAATTGTACCAATCTCCTCTCATTGTATGAACTTGTATGAACTTTGTAGGCAATCAGATTATATCAAAGCATTGAAAACAAAGTACTGCTTTCAATCTTACTAAGATTTATGAAAATCCCCATGGCATTAAAATTGGGATGTTTATTAAAGTAACTGATATTTAAGAAGGCATTTTACTTTGAAGTACAAGGGGTCTAAAATAATAAAATATACATACACTCCACTTTTCATAATCGTGTAAGCGCAGCTCGTTATCTATTAAGAACAATTCATTTAAAAACAACTTTGTTAAAAAAAAAAAAAAAAAAAAAAAAAAAAAAATTTATTGTCAAAAAATAGTACACAATATCAAGACAACATTTTTTTACACTTTTACCGGCAACAACTGGCAAAGAGGTGTTTTTGCCAAGTGGAAAAACATTGATAACATGTTTTTTTTTTGCCTATAAGTGTTCATTTTATTTTTTCATTTCATTTTATTTCCATGATTTCCGATCGCATCTCAAAAAATATATGTAACAATGGAACAGGAAGGTAATAGAACACAAACCAAAGCAGGGAAATTTTTTCGAAAAAGTATGGCCACCCCCAATTACTTAAGTTTACGGTTCAAGGACAAAGACAACATTAAGTGTAATAACAAGACAGCATGTAAGACAGACATTTTGGTTATGGCATTGTATTTTTGTATTGCAGATATTCTGATGATAACACATAGTTGAAAGCTAAATAAAATGTCCAGGATTGCTACCTTACGCATAATATTTCTACGAAGAGGTCTAGTATGGTTTTTGGAATGCACCATTTCTCTTTATATTCTGATGATCTATATATATATATATATATCTATAATATATATATATTATATATATATATATAACTATATATATATATTATAGAATACACAGGATATTACACAAAGATAGCATGCGAAACAAGTTTGCGTAAAGGATGGAATGTGTTCGCATCTCAAGACATGCCTTGAGCAATCCGCACAACCATTGGCACTGAACCAAGTAAATAGCTAATTATATACTAATATTCAGGAAGAGACAATATGAGGAAAACGAAACAGATCAATATGCAAACTACAGAACCGGCAAACCACCAATTCCTGAGTCAAAGCGAGATAATACCGATTCATCAGAAAAAAAACACAGCATTTGGATACCATGAATAAACCCCACGCAATAAAAACCTCTAAATATTTACCATCACATGTGAAATGTCCGTAACGCCACAAAGAATAATCGACATTGGACGCGGCCGAATGTGCCAAACGAGACAAAACCCACTAACAGGCAACGAATTAACAATATCTTAAGAGAAAGTAGATAACAACTAGGATACATGCAAACTTAAATGGAAACATTGATATGAATAGGTGCATCAATATCGTTCCACAAGATGGGACCCTGTAATCTGATCGTATTGAGCCTGCAAACGCATAGGCCATGCTAACCTAACCTGTATAATTTTAAACATAGCACATCACCAACATTGGCTGCCCTATATAGAGGCCTATACCTATATCAATACGGACCATACCTTGAAAGCTTGACCATGGCATAGTGTGGGAATCCTATACCCAGAGCTAAAATGTAAACATGAACAATGCCCCATGGTCTTGATCAACACTGACACATTTCTCTGTGCCTTTGTCACCATTTATACATTAAGGAATCATGTGTCAATTACTCTTGAACCCGCGATGATACTGATAACATTGAACTGAATTTTTATATGTAGTCGAAGTGCCAAAGAGTAATTTGACACCAGCTATGTTTGACCCTGACCAGCTCGGGAAAGCGTATGTTATGAGATGCTGGGGATTGGATGGTGAGTTCTGGTTATAATCAGGCAATATGAGTTAAAAAGTGTAATGGCAAGTTAGGAACTGGAAAGGGTAAAGCATCCCTACTTGTACTGCTCCATAAATGGTACTTTCAAAGTAAAAATATAATTGTTCTTATAATCCGTCCTATCATTTACCGACCAATTTATTTATATTAATTCAAAATTAAAAACAATTAAATCTGTGAATCAGGAAAAACTTGATGAAAGAGATGAGTTTTCAACTTGTTTTTTAATTGAGCGTGGGGATATTTCTAAGGGTGTTTGGCAGTGAATTCCAAAACGACCGGGGCAGCAAAACCAACGAGCGTTCACTGGCTTACTTAAGAGTCTAACCGAGATTTTTAGCAGTTTTTTTCCGGTGGAAGGATCGAAGAACCTGGAAGGTTGATAAATACACAAACCAGGTCGACATGTAACTGGCAGAGTACCTTCAAAATGACAAAATGCCAAAACAGCCATTTTGTATTGGATTGCGGAATTCAACGGGTTTGCCCTCTCGGTAATACCCATTTTTCTGGTTTTTGGAAATACATACTAAACTTTTCTTGTTTATTACAATAGAAATCAATTCCAATTTATTTACAATGGTACAGAAACACTTAAGTTTGTCACAGAACACACCAGGTATAACAAAAGACACTTAGGTAGTACATGTTAACTAAAACTGCATCTTAAATAATATCCAGGCTGCACATTATTTAAACTTTAGACTTATGTTTGTAAAAACTAGATTTTATAGCACCATAATTTTTAATAATACAACAACCCAAAACTGACCCCTTTCAACGTGAAATGACCCTAGTAGAAATGCAATCCCTTCCATTAATGTGCCTTTCAACCTGTTCATATGGCCTTCTTGGCTCACCGTAGGGTAAGTGTAACTATACATGTCCTAAAACTGCAGTCTTAAATAATATCCAGGCCGCCACTTTATGTTTAAAAACTTAGACTTATGTATCAATCATTTCCGCAGATGTGTTAAAAAGGATAGTTATAGCAACATAATTTTCAATAATTACAACCAAAACTGACCCGTCACCTGAAATGACCGGTGAGTAGAAATGCAATCCCTTCCATTAATTGGCCTTTCAACCCCTGTTCATATGCCTCTGCTCACCGTAGGGTGTAACGTAATGTCCTAAAAACTGCATCTTAAATAATATCCCAGGCACGCAGCATTTATATTAAAACTTAACTTATTTCAATCATTCCCACAGACTGTTGTTTAAAATTGAATATGTATAGCACATAGTGTTTAATAATTACAACTCTAAACTAGACGCCCTTTCATCGGAAATGACCTTAAAGTAGAAAGGCAATCCATTCCATATTTGCATTTCACCTTTTAATATACCTATTGCTCACCGTAGTTTAACTGACATGTCTGATCGATTTTTCTTACTACAACTCGCCTATTGTTACTCGCCCTTATCTTCCCTGCAACTCTAAACCAAACTCCCTTTTTCCAGCCAGTCTTGGCAGAGACTAAGATCAAAGAAAAATGCTTTTTAAGACCATTTAAAACCTGCGATGATTTGTTCGATGTCTGAAATTGCTCGCATTTACACACCCAACACTTAAAGCTCAACTTAATAGCAGTAAGTAGAAGTAGATCATTTTCACAAGAGAAAAACATTTATTGAAAATCTGCTGTAATGACACCATAGAGCTAACTTTATGTAACTCTATGAAGACATCGGACTCCAGTACAGAATCGATCATAGTGGTTTCAATAGCCTACGACCTCGGCAAAAAAAATATCCCAGCCACTTCTACTGATATAGCCCAGCATTTACAGAAGAAGAATTCAATTATTACATAAGTAAAACAGTAGTACTACTTTTTCGTGCGTTTGTTTAAAAATTTAATATTAAAAAAAAAAAAAAAAATGCTTCCACTTCAGCAATTCGATAGAATGACATTAATCATTAAGCTAGTAGGCTTGTAATCGTTTGCGCATGGAATGATGAAAGGACCCACGTGATTTTTTTTTTTTTTACTCTAAAAGGTCGTGACAGTTCATGTTCGACTTTCATAATATTGGAAGTATTTCCATGCCTGATCCCAGGTATTCCATAACTGAAGACCTGAGCGCAAGAAGTAATTAAGTCCATATTTGATGTGCGCTCAAATGGAAGTAATGCATTGGTTTCATTGTGTGAAACATCAAAAGTGTTTCTACGGGATTCCTTAAATGTGGTCACAACAATAAACAGTAAATTTGTTACACAAATCTTTCAATTAATATATATTTTTTTATCTTGACATCATGTTATCTGTCTTAACTCGTTAAATAATCACCAATAAGTTGTACGTTGCTATTGTATAGCAATGATGTATGGGTGCGACTTAAGTACTTTTTTGTTCCTCAAATTGGTGTTATTGCAAAAATAGCGGACTGGCCCCTAAAAGTGTGGATATTTTTTTTTTGAAACCAAAAAAAACCACATATATTATATTTAGACCCGGAAGGAACTCAAAACCAGTGATAACTCAATTGGCAAATGTGGAGTACATGTTTGCACTTGGTCTTCAATTGCTCGATCGCTTGTTGTTTTCTGTTGTAGGTAAGATTTGAATGGTGCTTTCAGCGACGATGGCTAGAGCCGCCAGTTTATATAGACTACAATACAGTTAAGTCCATTCAAAAACATCAGTAGAACAATGGTAGACAGGGGTTACGTTGTACTTGCATTCTCCAACACAAAAACGGTTATCGTTTCGGTTGCCACACAAATGCTTGAGTCAATCAGGGAAGACATTTTTTGTTATAATCCGGCAATTGGTACCCCAGACATTTTAGCAAATAACACAATTTATGTAATACGTAATTGTTTATAAGGTTTGTTGCATCCGTTGGTGTGTGTCACTGTGGTGGTGTTGTGTGGGGAGGGGGGCTCATGGGGACCCCTCTCTCTGAAAACCACATTGCAATCGATTTTTTTTTACCAAAACTTGTCATTGATGGGTACATAAACACGCCCCACATAAAACAGGAAAAAAAATGACAATCACTTGTACGTATTCAAGATAGCGGTAAAAAATCCAATGATTTGATGATGCGCCATACCAAATCTCCCGCCGAAATATGAAAAAACCCTTTCCCGAAGGAAAAAAGTTTTGGGTAGAGATTCCCCGAGAAGGGCGCAGCAAATTGTCAAACAATCCGTTTTTTTGATTTACACAGAATCCGACGGCGCATATCGCCCCTACGCGTGGCGGCGCACTCACCATCCCCCATGACGGGGGGAATGTCCTTTGCTTTCTGTTATACACCGCGTTTACGTTGTACGTGTTTACCACAAAGAGAAGCGATAATTTTGTCAGTTCTGACGGCCAAAAAAACCTAAACACAGTTCAATGGTATCCATTGGACTCATCATGGGCGGGCTCGGAAAAATTAAATTTCTTGGCTGCCCACAATAGCGATAAAAAGTTACAAAAATGGAAACGAACCTGCTGTTTTTTGTGACGGAATTTTCACTCGATAATGAGTGAGAAGAATGATACAATCATCGTATCCATTTCAGTATAAAATACCACATTGTAACTCGCCGGTCATTTTCCCGTGTACTGATAGTCAGCGTAGCACATCCATGCACAACGAGACTTAATTTTGTTCAGGATCTCCGAACTGATGAACATGGGCACGAAGTGTCCTTTTTAAAAACACCAACAACACCGCATCGGAAGAGTTGTCACTTTTTTTCAGGAGAAATACGATCGGTCTTTGGGAAACTATTCAAGTTTTCACTTACACGGAATATATCAACATTCTATTGTTACTTTTTTTTGTCTGGATGTTGAATTTTACGAAAAATTATTTTCGCACGCGGATGTTATTACCAATTTTTAAAACACGTATTCTTAACTATAAGAGTTCATTATCAGGTCACGAAAAGTGGGCGAGATAACCGTCAATTTTTACAAACAGTAGACACTTGCCCTGGAATTTCAGTTAGGCCAGTACCTGACATGATCCTTCCATAAATCCATGGAAATAAACGGTGAAAGTTGTTAACAATTGCAAAAAAGTAGGTTGTAAATTCTTATGATCATGATATGGGCTTATTATTTCGCGTGTTAAGCAATAGGCGGCGTGTGTGTACTGTGTGTTTGGTGGCCGGGCTGCCCCCCAGTAATCGCGGCGACGTAGAGGGTGTCCTTTCGAGGCTTCCCCGTCGGATCGTGTTATACTAATGCTTGTCCACATCTCATCAATGTGTGAACTGGAAGAAAGAGATAAGAAGTAAACACAGCGACTTCAACAATCCGATTTTAATCTGTTTATACATTCACCTGCACAAAAGGAGGGATCAACAGCGGACCGTTGATCATAATCCCTCTGCGCAATCGATTGGTCGGCGAGCAATCATACTGTAGGCATTTTTTATGCAAAACTGTATGTCCGAACACGTAAAAGTGTAAAAGTATATTACACATTACAACATGTTCGGCTGTCTACGGTGGTATTTGTTGTTGTTTTCGTTATATAAGAAGTAATGTACATCGGTATGCGTTCAGCTTTACTGCCTAAGACTGCCAGTGTGAGAAATAAAGATGAAAGTTGACTAAATTTGCAGTGTTTGACTCGGGGGGGGCGTCTGGGATTTCATTGGGGCACCATGATAGGTCCAGGGGTTCTGATAGTGACCCCACAGGACCAATTTTCAGATAAAATAAACCCGGCCCCTAATTGGACCAGCTTTGGTGAAATTATACTACTTTAGTGAAAATCATACACCTAACGGTCCAGCAGTAATATGACATGGTTACTGTTGCTATTTTAATAAGTTGCCACTAGTATTATCCCAGTTATATACTCCTCTCTTTGAATTCCACTTTAATGTATCTAAAATCTTTACATTTAATGCAAAAAAAAAACAAAATATTTGTGATTAATATTTTAACAATAATTTTTACTGTACTGCATTATTTACAAATTATTTAGCATATTGTTTTTGCTGTATTCTATGATGAAGAAAAAAAATTGGTTGAAAGATGAAGGTAATTTACAAGTGGAAGAATATACTCCTGCTGGACGGTTTTCAAATACATGAAAAATGACATTTAAAATAGACAATATAGCCAATTACAAAGAAAATGACACTTGGTTATTTTGCGGATATTGTTTAGGTTAGTTTTTCCTATTTTGCTGATATGTGTGAGGTTAGTTTTTCCTATTTGTACATTGTAACCAGTCACAATAACAATGAATTTGTACCCCCAAGCGGGACTAGAACTTGGCTTATTGTGAATTTGATACCACTGTATCCTATGGCCATTGTTATACTACACGGCATCAAAACGAAAAATCTGCTTTATCTAAAACTTGGAATGAGCATTTTATTTCACTACCATTAGTTCTAGTTGACTCCCATTTAATTAATACACACAACAAAAATATATATTTCAAAATCTAAGCCTAAAAACCTTGATTAATTAATACAAAATAAATATTTCATAAAGTTAACAGTTTGTGTGATCCTCAATCAACTACCAAAATCTATCCAAATCACTCTGTCAGGTGTGTAATCCACTATGAGTATGTTCTTTTGACGGACCACTTACTTGATGAAAGATTCATTTTTAGTAGTTTTTGATTTGCCACTGTCCCATTTAAGGCTAATATGACCTACAGTATGTTTCGTTGGGGTTTTTTTTTCAAGTAAAAAAAAAATCGACGTGTAAAAACCATTTCCTTCACTTAAAGTTACTAACAGCTAATTTTAATTAAGTATGTTTAAAAAATGTCTTTGCGGTCTGAAAGAAATAATATCTACTGCAATATTGATTGCATTATTAGCAGAATTAACTAATAAATGTTGCCCATGGAGGTTCGCATGTCGGCATGGTGACGTCGCTCGGCATTGGTAACGTTGTATGATTTGTAAGTCCCAATACGATAAAAACAGGTGTTAAGGAAATGTCTAGGTGTACTCCTGTTCAGAAAACGATTATATAATGTGTCCAGTAGAAAGCAGTAACGATCGAATTAAACCCTGGGCAAGAATATTGCTGAAAAGGTTTGGTTTATGGCATTCACTAATCTTTCACTGCTACTTATTCAAGACACACTATTACTATATACCATCATGATTTCATTTTTTTCGTGGGCCGATCAAAAATGGCTGCAAGCATACGAAAGTATATTATCACGGTGTCCAAAGTTTCGTTCCGCCCTAATGCCCAACTACCTCTGAGGGCGCCCGTAAATGCGGAAGTACCCCCCTCATTCAAATAATACCTGGGTGACAAGATGGACAATACACACAGCGTTAAAGCTGTTAGAAATTCTCGTATGTTGATCGTAGTTTTTTGAGCAGATTTTGTATATTTGACGAATTTAAAGGTCTGCAAAACTTTAAATATGGCGCCAGAAAAAAATAAAAACTTGAAACGATTGGAGGACTGGCTAGGGAGTGGAGAAAGGAAGGAAACTAATAGGAAAGTGTGGTCTGACTGAAAGAAAAGGGTTTGAAACCCCCTATTGCAAAGCAATAGAACAACTCACAGACCGAGTACACGTGTATGGAAAGGCTTAGACAATCTTGCGTCATTGGTTGACGGGGGAAAACTGGGTAGAGTGTGTTTCGAAGTATGACCCTCAAGGAGGAAAACCCTTTAATTGGTAATGACATTTATGTTAATTTAACAATAATAGCTACTCACAAAATTAAATATCTAATTAATTGTGTAAGTATAATTTAAAATCCGTTAAAATGGGGTCCTTAAGGGAGGAGGAACGTACTTTTTGAACACGGTATATAAACGTTTTTACTTTGATATCAATAAAACGAGGGTAATTTTTCTGACTGAAAGACACTCATTTGAAACAAAAAAGTATTTCTAATATTTGGAAGCGCACAATTATACCTTAGCTGGCATTTCGCTTAATGTGTTTGGAGACGTATCCGTGGTATTTAGTAGTATACTGATTTCATACTAACATATGAAACCTTTGGGAATATGTTTTCAAAACCTTCTTTAAAAATCGTACGATAGAACAAGGTTTGTATTGACTTCACTCACAAAAAAAAATTGTAGGTTCTGGAGACCGTTCGCCACTAACAATTATTATAGTTTACGGTTTGAAACCAACACTTTTGTTGGTTTCTGTTTATAAATTCATACTTATAAGGTGAAAGTGTGTCACATATACTTCCGAAACTACTTATACAAAGGAAATGTTGTTTCTGTTAATTACACTTGAGGTGTGTGTCGCTTGTATGCTGGATTTCTTTTGTGTTAGCGTTAGGTACCTATTAAAGTTGATGCGACACACTACCATGTGTCTTGATTTGGTATTTAAAACCGGGTGCGATGCGTTACACTACAGCGTGATACATGGTACTGGTTCCCGGCTTTGGCTTATGTAGTGTCTTCCGAATATGATATGCCATAGGATTTGTGTTGTGATCGAGGTGATTAATGGCTTGAACCAAAGTTAGCGTGACCCAGTTGACCTGAACAGTCTTATTCTAAACGTGCTCTACGTAAGCGAATATGTTATTACAATGATTTCAATTTTTGACTATTAAAAATTCCTGTTTTTTTTTTTTTTTTCCCGACAGGACACGTCACAGAGTGTTGAAAAGAACAAACAAAAACATGACGTTTTGCCGGTGGGGCAGGAGATAAAGTTACTCCGGGCTCAGAGTGCGGGAACAATGGTGACCAATAGGCAACGATTCAGTTGACTCCTTCACGCAACATTAGAGATCGGACTATGATACATGCCGAACTATGATTACTTTCCACCTGAATCCCAAACGGGATATTCCGTATTAGCAGCACGGTGATCTAATATTGAGATAACAAGCCAGGGGGGTTGGCTAGATAGTTTAGAAGCGCGGGTGGAGTATAGAGAAGAGCTTATAGATTCAATATATGGGTCATTACAAAGAGGGTTCTAATAGATAGAGAGGGAAAACGTTACGTAGTCTTTAGAAATTCACCGTCTCGATGTTTGCCGACCACAAAGAACCTAGAGTACCAACATAGAAAGCAATGGCTGGCTCCGAGTCTTCCACATTACTGTGGGTGCCGCTTATATACACTAATCGGTAGGATACAAATGAATGTGTGGTAGAGGTGGCCAGGTGTAAAAAAGAGTTGTACCTGGTCTGATGCGCAGATACTCTTTTTCTCATAATGCAATGGCGCGCTTAGGTGACAAAAGAGGTATTCATGTGAGGCGGTTATTAAATCAAGACGACCCTTGATGTGTCAATTTTATTCGTTGTGTGGCCATGGGTAGGACAAAATAACCACCCAATAGCAACCCAACATCCAACAACTGATATTTTGGGCGGATTGTTTGTATCGAATTGACATTAGGTGATATACAAGCACCCAAAACTGAAATTATTCCGTTTTTGCAATATTCAAAATGTCAAGCGCCCAGCACGGACGACTGGTTTTGAATGCGTTCACCCCCTTGGGTATTAAAGTCCGAAAGGTTTCCATCACTTCCCTAGCGACAATCATATAAAATAGAAATTAGAAAATGTCGGGATAATAGTTTTGAGGCTATACGAAAACCTGATTGCTTTTATCTGTGTAGGTAAACATGTAAAAAAAACCGGCTGTTTCAAATCAAAAATTAAATTAAAACTAAATGATTAAAGTCATTTGCACATGACAATTGAACTGACAATTAACACCGCCTTCAAACCTAATAAGAATAAGTAAAAAGTGGAGAGGTTTTGAGAAGAACAATGTGCCCAAATGAATAAAACTATAATACGGTAATTCTATATAACTCTATATATCGGGTAAAATATTATGTTTTCGGCGGGATTTCTTTTCATTAAATTTTGATCTACTTTTTTTTAATTATTTTTTCGGTAACTAGGGGACCGTTCTTTAATTTGCGGTTTCGGTGTGACTTGCATTTGATCGGGTCAGGCCTTACCTAGGCATGCATCGAAAAGATCAATCCGCTCTTGTGGGGCATTTTTCTATTAGAAAAAAATTAAGCAATAGCGACGCAATTTTGACAACTGATATAATAAGTAAGGACATGCAAGAGCTATTACCTCTGTAGAAATAATAAAAACATATTTGCGTGAATCTTGCCATGTAAGCCTATAAATTTCATAATTTGTATCTTATAGAACCCTATTTATGCCCGTTCTCTCTAGAAATCTGTGTAAAACTAGATTTTTAAGAAAAATCTTATTAGCCAGAATGAAATTGGGTAAAATTGTTGATGAAATAACTTATCCACATCGCTTGTCAAAATCATACCGCTATTGATATTTTTTTGTTTGATTCTGATTTGTTATAATAAACGAGACTTTTAAACAGCTATGGAAGGTAATCATTATAATTGATTAGAATTAGTTAGAATATACTATAGTCTAATTGTATATTGTTAGTGTATGTCCATCATAATTGTTAAATGTTCGATACTCTTTGAGCTAGCTTCAATTAACCTTCCATGTTTTAATCATCTTTCCTTAAGAACGTCTTGTTTTTTAAAACTTTTTAGTTGCAAGTCGCGTCGCATATCAGGTTCCATTCTTTTTAAAATAAACATTTAGTTTCAACGGTATATTTTTGTTACGTGACTGAAAAGGCAATTATAACCGATGTTTGTTGATCAATATCGCCAGAGTCTTCCAAACAGGCCAATCGAACCATTTTGCGAAATTGAGTTTTTTTTTTGGCATGTTATGATACGAATATCACAAGCTCTTTACATATACCAATTATTAAACCAAAATACATTCCATTTGTAGAGATAATAGATTTCACTTTTGGATCATACCGCAAACGCCAAATGACAGTTCTTTCCAACAGACCAATCTGTATTTCGTCTGTATGCTGTACCTGAAAAACACCATTGCGACGCTTATAAAGTGATCTCTCGATCACTGGATATTGCGATATTCATCTCCTCTCTCATCACACTGGGTAAGCCTACTAGAAGTCTGTGTCGAAGTTTATATTAGTAAATATGTTGTAGCTTTATCTGAGACGATTTTGCCCCACTAAGAATATATTTTTTGCAGTCTTTTACTGACAACAATTCTGCCAAATAATTTACTGTGAAAATTACAGTATTATTGTCAAAATATGATTCAATCAAAACACGGAAAAATATATATTTGGCGAGTTTATTACAGGAGATTTGTGAATGGATTGATAATAAAAGCCCTGACCGAACACACTAACTTAGTAAGGCCTATCCACCATTGTCAACCACAGTTTCCGTTGCATATACATGTATTAGTCTTACAGTTTTTATCTTGATAGTATGTGCTTCAAGCTCAAACTATCTGTAATTTTCGCGCCGATATTTCAACCCGTTTGAATTGAGAGCAAAAAAATTATCGTGTATCCATATAGTACTATGTCAAAACTATATTGGTCCGACCAAAATGGTAATATTTTCGCTGATAACATCCAAACCAACATCCTTTATTGCCTAATATTTCACAGGGTAAATGAGGAAAATTATAGCTTTCTTCTGATAAACCAATTTTGACCTCTAACGGTAAAACTTGGGGTCCCTGGAGACCAGGCTCTTAGCGATCGGACAATGGACCTTTAATTTGGTAACATAACAACATTAAACGGTAAAATAAAAGTGAATTCGATGGCAACTATAATGCGGTAGTTTATATTGGATTTTTGTGACAGCAATTGCCTTGCAGTTTTCTGTATGATTTACAGTAATTATTTCCTCTAAATAACCGTTATAATTCAATCCATATTAGTTGATAATAATGTTGATATAATTTCAAGTTCCATAGGAGCCTCTCTTATAAATTTGTCGTAATAGGCCCTGGAAAATTGTTACAAAAAAGTATTTTGCTTGATTTTTAAATTTCGGCCAAATTAATTGTCTTTTTCTGATCCCTTTCCATACGCGTAAATCCCGGGTGTGTGGCTTATCCCCAATATTTGATGAGGGGGATGGTCATTACGATCTTCCCCTAATGTTGATGCTGTTCGTGTGGTTTTGCCCAAAATAAACCTCATATGTTACCATATAAGTTTAAAATTTGGTAAATTTTCATT
>JAMKCH010015022.1:0-24714 GCA_023653785.1 Ophioderma brevispina | reverse complement strand
AACAAATGAGATGCAGACCTGTCTAGTCTATAGTAAAAAAACGGGCCGTACAGTGTGGACATTGCCATTTCATAGCCCCGTATTTTTGACTAAAATTTAAAAAACAACAACAAAACACTATTTTAGCCATGACAACAAATTTAATCGTGTAGCCAAGTGTAGGCTCGAAACATCATAGCCCTGTCCCCCGTACCTCTTTGGAATCGGAAAAATTGCGGGCAGTGGCGAATCAAATCAAAGGCAAGGGCCGCCAAGGGCGGCTGCCGAATTTTGACTCGACCTGAATGAATTAATTCCCTTCTTGTTGATCTAAAATGTCAAGCTTAAAACACACAACGGGACGATATTTTTTTAATTTCATGCGGAAGAACATGATAAAATACAATCAATACGCACACAACAAACCGACCAATGACTGGGGCAAATGGACTCACTCCCGGTAACACACTGGCGTTGACTTCCCCTCGCCATTAATGATATTTTAACGGCGCGAGTTTAGTCTCATATGGGTTCTTATATGCCACGTCAACATGTTTCAAAAAATATATACGACGACGATATAATGTTAGCGTTTCAATTAGGAAATACAGAAGACTTGATTGTGAACGAGACTAACATTTAAACATATCGCCCACGACATCCGACCTAATCGGAATAGAACCCAATCGATACATTAAGTTCCCGATTGGGGTGGGTCACCTAGGTAGGTCACAGTGACCGGGTCACAAAAATGGCCATACCGTAAAGCGGACCTTTAATGCGGAGCAGAAAAACGAAATAATCGGCTCGCTACCTCGCCGGTTGACCAAATTTTTTCACACCGTCGTCTCCAAATTCTGAAGGGGGGGGGGGGGGGTGGGGGGGGGGGGGGTGGGGGGGGGGGGGGGGGGTGGTGATAAGGTACATGACAGTCATGCCAACGTTTCCGAAAACAGTATAATACACCAGCCATGCGTCATGTACTGAGTAACACCTGCTTAGTCATCCATATAACATGCACCACAACACTTAAAAACGACATAAAAGTGGGAATGACACAACTTACAATTTACATACGGACCTCACAACATGGGCAAAGCGGTACCTTCTGCAGGCAAAAAGCGTACCTTTGTCCCCCTTTCGGGGGGGGTTGGCGTCGCACCCCCCCCTGGCTCTGCCCTGGGTAGGGATAGAGATGGCTAGAGCGAGAGGTGGGGAAGTAAAAGGAAAGCTATATGAACAAGAAAAAGAGGGTTAAAACAGTATATTGAGAGAGTAAAGAAAGGGAACGGTCACATGGACTGAGTAAAGGGAAAGAGGGTGTTGTTGAGAAAAAAACATGAAAAGAGAAGGAACAAAAAGGAGAAAGAAAACATGTAAAAGATGTCAAAAAAGAATCTAGAAAAAAACGAGGGAGAATGGAAGGATGTCCGTAATAACGAAAGAATTATATGAACAGTGGAAGGGAACAGAACAAGACGGAAAAGATGTAGAGGAAAGAGACGGAGAAAGTTTTAAAAAAGTTGATTTTTTTTGCTATAGTATGTATACTAAGCGGGCAATATATGCATTCTCAGACAAACTGGGGAAATAAAGCAAATATGGATGCTTTGATAATCTAAATCATTTCAAATGTTTTGCTAATTTATATCCGCATGCAACATGTCACCCCCCGATCCCACACGCAGTGGTAGTTTATCGTGGTTTCAATCCATTCCCGACCGCGCGCCCGCGCAAGGTTAAATACTAGCGTTGTCGTGAGGGGCCCGAGTTGCAGTGAGGGTTTCAGTGATGAAATGACAATCACTACAAGTGGGCGTACCCAATACCTACCTTAAGTCTGTGACTTACTCGGAGCTCAACTGGTGAATTTCAAAGACTCGGTTCTGCTAACCTCTCTGAGTTTCACCTCCCTCCCCCTCCCCTCCCCACATCCCACTAATTCTTTATAAAAACCGAGTCTTTGACAAAGCTAAATAGACGGATTCTCCATAAACAGCGTAACCGTATTTGAGGTCCTCAAAAGTATGAGAATACGCATACACCTTCATTATCATAGTTTTTGGGCACCACCATATTTGGTTTGCAAATCCCATATTTGGAAAGTCTTTTATGCATATTTATGAAAGACCACAGTATTTTGTGTTTGTTGGATTTGCAAAGGCAACAACAACTGAAGATAATATGTTAAGAGGAAAATATTATTTCACCCTAATGTCATAATGCGTGAATAACAAAAGCCAACTATACGACTCCCAGGACACTATGCCGTCCAAATAAATGACCACTTGCTGATAACATTTGCTTATAACTTTTGTGAGTGTCCCCTCAAGTCCTGTGACATAAAAGTAGCCTTCTAGTTCTTTGAAGCGTGACGAACAGGTTTATAATGTGCGCGTGTACAGCGTGTGCTGCGTAATGTAAAATACTACGCTGCCTTACGCACGTAAATGCACGACGGCGCGTGTGTTTTTTGTTCTTTGTTTTTTGTGTGTTGTGTATACCATGTGGCTTATCATAAATACGGTCACATTACTACTGTAAAGAGGAGAAGACTTAACTTCGAGGAGGAAATACGGTAAGATAAATAAATACCTTGGGTATCTAGAACAGTAGTACTCATCACCCGTGGTTCCAAATGACACGCAACAACAATCACAAGCACATGATGTAACATGCATGCCTGCAGGCGGACATCGTAAACTTTAATACAGATTTGCGGTAAATCCCTTTTTCAGATAGGGGAGCACCCACTGCGTTAGCTGTGGCCAATGGCCGAAATGACCATCCTGACCACGGATCAAAATTCTTGTGTACAACTCATAGGCACTGGTCATAGACGATGAGTATGCATGAAGGGCATGAGCAGCGCTTGCGATTTTGAAGTAGGCTTTTCATAGAATTTGGACAAACTGGCCCCCCCATACTGACCACTAGGTGACCACTAGGCCCAACAATGTGGCATACCAGATTATGCGGCTTAGGCCAACCATGCTTTTGTGCCAAATTTGGCTTAAAATTGCCCACCGTTTGGTGCTAGAGAAGAAAAAAGCAAAATACTGAAGAGAAGAAGAAGAAGCGAGAGAAGATCTAAACAGCAACAAGCAGAAATACGATGCCCGTAATTGCCGGTCGCAGGAAGCGGGGTACCCCCCCCATCTCATTTTACCTCTGTCGATTTCCCTACTCCCCCCAACTTACCCTCTCCGTTACTTCTCTTCTTTGCATTTACGTGCTCTATGGGCTCCCTCCCCCGATTTGCCCTGTTCCTCTTCTTCCCTCATCCTCTTCTCTTTCATCTTTGCCTAAACAGAATGTGATAGCATATAATAGTACTAATAATCAATGATAATAATAAACAACAACAACATTATGTACCCCCGTATGGTTTCACCCCTTTCTATGACAATGGTCACCTCGATACTGTAAGGGAAATGTTATTTTTTGCCAATTCTCTGTAATCGGTCGGTTTTGTTGTTTTATCAGAGGTCGATGGAAATAGGACAATTATTCAGTAAGACTTACTATGGCAAATTTTCATTGACAAACTTTACCAAGAATTCAAAAGTTCTTAACCAAACGTATGAAAGGGTCATTTAATTGTACAATTTGCTCAATATAGAAATAGACCTTTTTTTGTACCCACTCAACTTTGTACTGAGTACCCAGCTGCAGATTTCTATGCCATTGTGGTCAAAGGCTGCATTTTACCGTATTGGTCTAAACAAATGCCTTTTGTAGAACCAATCCCTTTTATGACTTTTGCGGTTTTTGTACTGTGGAAGGTCACATTATTTTTCCGGCTTACATCCAGGCTGGTTTTTAAAGCAATTGACATTTTGTTTATTTTTGGACTAGATACAAGAGTGTGTCTTTTGGTGTATTTAATAAATCCCTTTTCCTGTATCTCTTTTGTTTTCCTTATACTACAATCATACTATACCATTTCTCTTGTTACATTTCAAGCACTTGTAATAATCCTCTGATTTGTTGACTCACACATTGTTTCATTTATGTCATTTCTTGTTTTTATAGATTTTATGGGAAACAAATTCATAAACAAAGCATTTGCGTGCTTTGTTAAAACGGACCATGAGTACTTTTTCACCACACCTCTAAAAAAAGATGTTGAAAAAACAACGATTGTGTCTTACAAGTGAAAAATTTAACAGTGAATCCCATAGAAACACAATCGATTGACACTTGTCCATTTGTACCAAGACAACATCTTGATCACGCGATTATATAGTATATGCAGGTCACCATGGGGGACGCAGCTTCAATTGGCACCACAGCACATTACCATGGCAACAGACAAAAGGTGGACATTTTCTGTAAACACGCCTGGTATCTGGTAACGCTTTCATCAATTCTTTTTAACAATTAAGCAGTTTGCAATCAATGATAAAGTTTTTTTTTCGTTTTATTTTTTGTGTTGGAGTTGAAATTGAGGCGGGTGGCATACCTGGTATTTGACAGCACGCGAGGGCGATGAAATTAAATAACAGTAATAATACTCAGAAATGTTAATGACATGGTACAAAAAGACAGACATGTGTTACAAGGAATCCCATGTCAAGGGAATTAAACGGGACCTTGGTGAGTAATTAATTAAGAATTACGGGAGAAATAATTTGATGTTATTACAACATTACAGAGAATTGACCTGGAATTGTTAGATACAGGGTGTCTCAAAACGTTAACATTTTTAACCCTCTGAGAACTACATGCCGATTTATTGGCGTTCCTAGGTTATAGATTGATTCTTAATCAGTGAGCAGGGTTTAGTAAGCAACACGCAATATCATTGGTTGTTGCCTATCTATATGAGACGATATTAGATAGTGCGTCGTTCGCGCAGTGTTTACGCGCGCGTGGATAAGGTTACGCAGTGCACGCAGCTAGTACGGTTTGGTTCAATTTTGCAGCGGGGGAATATGTTTGCCCTTTTAACTAATATATTGAAATAAAAATATTTTAGGTGATTAAACAAACCAAAACAAATAAGAATGGAATTAAAAGTAGATTTGTTGGTTTGCGGCCTATCTAATTCGTGGTCATATTGGATGGGCAGGTCCAATATTTTTATCGTGTGGATACCGGCGCGACGGCATCAACTACTCAAAATATTGGATGCCCATCCAATATGACACGATATTAGATAGCAAAACAACAAATTCCATCTTTATTCCATTCAAATGCCAATCAGACGTACTGTAAAAAGCTTAAGGTGCATTATAGAGGTCTACTTGGATTTGGTACTCAGAGGTTGATATCATTCGTCGCCCACATCACAACTGTCTTATCTGGCGACAATGCCGTTTTCAAGAAAATCCCATTGAAATTCTCTGGGAGATTCAATGTTTGTTATGGAATTAAACCATTGACATTTATATTTAATTTGCATTATGAAGGAAAACATTCTGAAGTTTAAGTTGTAACATTGCTGAGTTTGAAGTGCAATGTATTCATAATATAGCTACAAAGTTATAAGTCGGTATGTGAAACGCAAAAAAGTCGTATTTCACATATGACCGCTAATTTCACCGTTATATTTCAATGCATGCAGATGAAATCTCTATGTGAACCGCCATGTTCACGCACGAGGAAGATAAGACGCACATAGAGCTGTATGTGAAAAACGTAAAACAGCTATTTCGACACAACGTTAATTATACCGCCTATTGAAATTACGTGTAAATGAACATTAAGCCAGTATGTGAAAATCGCGATATGCAGTTTTGAGCTTTATTGATCAAAATTCTTAATTTAATATCTCAGTAATTAGTCACTTTCAAGATTGTAACTTTGTGCATGTATAAGACCAGAACATTCTTTAACTAATATGCAAAATATCTCAAAAAAGGAAAAAAAGTCAGAATAAGGAAGTATGTGATGTGGGCGACGATGTTATATCATAAACAAATCAAAAACCACTGAAAAAAGATGTAAAAACTCAGGGGGTTTGATAAAAAATATTTAAAAAAACATTTTTTTTTAACATTCTTCAGGCACTTTTTGACCTCCCAGCAGGGACCTAAATAAATCGGGATAGGACACTCGATCGAGAGAACGGATGCGTACTACACATGATCTGCATGAAATCTGTAGCTTATAGTTCGCCAGCCGGCGTGGCGCTATTACGCTACGTCATCACCCGGTTACCTTCATGATTGTTTAGGCATAATTAAATTATGTAGTTATCGAAAGTGGTGGCGCTATCATCAGCGATTATAGTAAATGTCTATGGGCATTTGTACCCAGTGTCACCCGCATGCTCCAAGGCGAGGAAGCCAGGCTTAAAAGTGGGTGACCCGATCAGGGTCCGAATTTTCATGGTTCCCACTCACATGAAAGCATAATCAGAGGGGAAAACATCTCCATACAAATTTGAGTTAATCAGTCCAGCAGTTTGGATAGTAGAATCAAAATTGCCCATAGAGAGTGTTGTTAATAAATAAGGCGATGATCAACATTTCAAAATGTTCTGTTCATGGTTCAAATGAGGGAAACATTCCTGGGCCGGAATTTGTCTGTGCTATTAAGAAATATGGAACTTTCTTCTGAAACAAAAATTTCTAATTTTGGGTCAATTTTAAAAAAAAGTGTGTGGGGGGGAACGGTTGTCCGATCGGGTCCCCCGATAGTTAAAAACAATTAATTCACTTTGACAATTGAATACACACAATTCGGTAAAAGGTAGTTAGTAGAATGCTAAACCTGACTAAATAACTCCTTTTGATGCATTATATTTTGTGTTCTCGTTTCTCGCAGAAAGGAGAAAAGAAGAAAACTGAATTGATCACGCCAACAATCCTGTTTTATACATCGCCTGTGCCCAGTATTACAGGTGTTTGTCATAGATAAGTCATCTAAAGAGTCATTTCTAGAGGTCAATTGGGTCATGGGTCACTTTGTTAAATAAAAATCTATTAAATATATATAAAAACATTCTTCTGTCAGGAAAGAAAAAAACGTTTTGCCTTGATCTCTACAACCAGCACAGGCATTGATTTATGTTCCAGGGGACTATGGGTGGTGTCCATCGATAAGTATCAGGGGTCATTCAAGTGTCAACTTCCATGATTCGTGACAGCTATACAATCCATTGGCTTATGACCAGTTCTGGATGGAGAGTGCTATGAAATTGAACAGTCAAGCGCGAATATAGTTACATTTATGGAATGTGGGTTCCTGTGACTGGGTTCCACAGTTCCTAAGTGGCCCTGAAGTTGCAGGTTTAAGACCATTTCTCGCTATGCAATCTCAGCTATGAGTGGAGAGTTCATATGACAAAATGTCCATATTCCAGGACAGGTGGGTATGGACATCATTATTTAAAAATAATTCAGTGCCTAAATTCTGAGCTCTGTGTTCCCCCATTTTTTCTTTCAGTAAACTGATTGGTTAGAAAAATGATCTTATAATTATGCAGGGTATAGAAATATTGTGTACAGTGATTCTATAAACTTGAAGATTAAAAAGTATAAACCGCCTCCAAAATTGACACGGCACCCTTTTAGTCAATTTTAAGTAAGAAATTCATTTTTAGCTTCCAAGTAACCTAAATTTGGTTTTTAGCTGTTCAGTATCAAAAATTTGGCCAATTTGGCCCTGTGTAACAAATTGACCTTAATGACCTTTGACCTTGGCAGTGACCTTAACCCGTTACATGACCTATGACCTAAGTCTCTATGGTGACCTATGACCTGAGTTGGTGGCAATTGGAGTAAGTTAGGTTATAAGGTTATAGAATTTTTACTGACACCGCAACATAATTGTGAATATTGTTGTCTCCTGGGTACTTATATATCAATATATTGACAAGACCCATGTTTTGGGACACCTACGGGAAACAAACTCTTTTAGCTCTTTTTGAGCATGTTATTCGACATTCTCAGACCGAGAGAGAAAAAATTTGACGGACTAATGCCAACGTTGCAAAAGCCATGATCCCACACCGACACAACATATAGTGAAAGGGTACCCAGCAGAACCACACAAAAGGGTATTTGATATACACATTGATAATGCATCTCACAAGTATGGGACATGATTTGTGCTCTGTATTCAGCATGGCTTGTGATTCATGGGTGAACTTTGAAGCAATTTATTTCATATATTATAATAATGCAAATTTCTAGTGGGGCAATATCAATAATAATTACCGGTGGTCGTTGTCAGTGTGTTTTGGCTTTGGTCTATCGGTTGTCTGTCTGTCTGACTGCATCTATTTTCTCGGAGACCGAGGGCGACACGTGACGAAACTTGGAGGGTGGTGCCCCTTAACTGTCCGAAGACCAAGTTTGTATTGGTTAGTGGATCAAAAGGTCATCAGGGACCATTCAGGTCAAAAATGTCTAATTGGGTAAACATTGGTGGATGGACCTGAAATTGGTGGGTCGATTGTTGATGCCGGTCCTTCAAGCTAGGCCATCATTAAACCCAGGTGATCCGTGAAACCGGGGACCAACTAGTAATACTGATTACTGAGTAGGAGAAGGCTGGTCCGTGCCATCAGGGGAAACCTTGAGGGACCAAAAAAGAGTGAAAAGAGAATTCGGACTTTCAATATAGGTTCAAATTTGTCTCTAATTTTTTTGAATCTTCATATTTTTGGGCTCCGACGTTTTCCTGGGAGAGCTATGGGACCTGAGTCTGAATGGATAATCACAACCAACTCCCCCCCCCCCCCCACACCCAATGAGAAGCCTCTGTGAGACTCCTTTTTAAGTGTGATGGGTGCATATTTCAGGGGTCGATTGATTACATTAGCACATACTTCAAATATGAAAGAATTATTTTCTTGGGTGGTATTTTCCTTTCTGGGCATGTCCTCTGGTCGCTTTACAGGAGAGCACAAGACATTCCTTCTTGTTACGACCAAAAAAAAAAAAGCTTGAATGGCCCTTAAATAACTTCACCCCCGGCCTATTGAACAGGGTTTTAACCTTTATAATTGAATATTTTAAAAAAAACAAGTTCAATAACAATAGATGGTAACTCTTTACAGACAAGTTGGAATAAGGTGAGGAAAAAACTCCCAAACTTTTTCTACCAGCATCAGCAGACAAGGGTACATTTTTTGTATTAGTACAAATACCTACGATTATAAGGCATTCTTTACATTTCCTAGAGAGGAGCCACCCAGACTTTGCTGTTACAAGGGCTGGGAGAGTGAGGCAATGGAAAAACAACTCTGTTCTACTGGAGACAGTAGTATTTTTACTAGTACAAAGGCTGTGATTTCTGTAAAGGCATACCCAACAGGACAGGGAGCCACCCAGACTTTGCTGTTACAAGGGCTGGGAGAGTGAGGCAATGGAAAAACAACTCTGTTCTACTGGAGGACAGTAGTATTTTTACTAGTACAAGGCTGTGATTTCTGTAAAGGCATACCCAACAGGACAGGGAGCCACCTAGTCCTAGTAAACTAGGACATTCGAATCCATTTATCATTAGCACTGGGCATTATCGAACAGCTGATTCTCATGTCCTAGTTCGTTGTATTGAAGTGACATCGGTATTGAATGAACTCAAACTTTGCGAGGTTACAGAGACCAAAATACCGCCAATATGCACTCAACATGCATTGATGTCAATTCTTGCAATGATTACATTACTGTACATACCATTTGTTTTACAATTGATATCACAAATTGTAATTCGAGAAGAAATAGGAGGGAGCGATTTCTCAACCAGCAGATTGAAGTCCCGAATGAAACCGGAAGCATAAATGACGAGGTTAAGGTCGTACACGGTTAACAATTGCACACCACCGATGAACAAAATCCGTTTCCAACACATATTCAGACGCTGCCGGCCAAGCCCATACAAAAAAAGTAACTATTGATGCGGTATATGTGGGTATTAAGTATTTATGCGTGCCTCTAGTAAAAAAAAAAAAAGTTTGGCCTTATCCCAAAAAGTGAAGAGTGAGATAGGTCTATAATAATCGGATAATTTTGAAATCGGCCTAACAATTCAGAAAAACCCTTGCTTTTGTCTTAATTAAAACAATGACGACGGCTAAAATTGTGATTTCTTGGCTACCGCTAACCATCGTCTGACTAGTCATGAAATACGGCCACACACATCGATCGCGTGAGGAATGAGTGAACAGGTGCCCCACAGAAAATCAATGACTAAATAGACAGAAATGTACTAGAGACTTCTCTTCCGAAGCAATTTACACAAACATGCACACACACAAAAAAAAAAAAAAACCCTTCGTAAAAACGGCATTTAGTCAATTTATGTTAAAAGAAGGAGCGCTCGGGACTACTTTTGTCTATATAATCTCCGCAGTAGGGTGTGGGGCTATCATCTTGTCAAGGAAATATAGAATCAACTGGCGCAAAAACACCGAATGCGTAGTTCGCCAGTGGCGTGCATACTAATCACGCGAGTCCTTGCGATTATTATCAACGATACGGTTTGCGAAGGTAATAATGAGCAGACCTCCACAAAAATGTCTATTTTTTCCCGAAATAGGTAAAATTGACATCAACAATCTCATATGAATCGTGAGATACACATGCTTCCATGGACGTACTTGAGGGTGAGTAAAGTAAAGTTAAAGATAAGTTATCCTTCTTCAAAGTTGAACTTCGCTGAGTTCAGGAAAATGGCTAAGTCATTTATGGCAACGTTCTGTAACTCAGTATCTTACTATCCTGAGTTACATGTTACTGTAACTAGGAGCCACCAGACTTGCTGTTACAAGGGCTGGGAGAGTGAGGCAATGGAAAACACTCTGTTCTACTGGAGGACAGTAGTATTTTTACTAGTACAAAGGCTGTGATTTCTGTAAAGGCATACCCAACAGGACAGGGAGCCACCCAGACTTTGCTGTTACAAGGGCTGGGAGAGTGAGGCAATGGAAAAACAACTTGTTCTACTGGAGGACAGTAGTATTTTTACTAGTACAAAGGCTGTGATTTCTGTAAAGGCATACCCAACAGGACAGGGAGCCACCCAGACTTTGTTGTTACAAGGGCTGGGAGGAGAGTGAGGCAATGGAAAAACAACTTGTTCTACTGGAGGACAGTAGTATTTTTACTAGTACAAAGGCTGTGATTTCTGTAAAGGCATACCCAACAGGACAGGGAGCCACCCAGACTTTGTTGTTACAAGGGCTGGGAGAGTGAGGCAATGGAAAAACAACACTGTTCTACTAGAGGACAGTAGTATTTTTACTAGTACAAAGGCTGTGATTTCTGTAAAGGCGTACCCAACAGGACAGGGAGCCACCCATACTTTGTTGTTACAAGGGCTGGGAGAGTGAGGCAATGGAAAAACAACACTGTTCTACTAGAGGACAGTAGTATTTTTACTAGTACAAAGGCTGTGATTTCTGTAAAGGCATACCCAACAGGACAGGGAGCCACCCAGCCTGTGGTATTTTCCAAGGTATGGTACAGTAAAGTAAAAATAAAACAAAACTCTTTTCAACACATGTAGGATTAAATTATCTTGGCATCTGAATCCCACAAACACAGTACGATAATTTCCTCCTGGCTCACATAGCTCACACACGCTTGTATTCATTCCTGTCCAACCAACTATTAATCAGACTGTAGTGAATGGTTGGTGAGGTGCATTTTTCCTTTTCTTCTTGCTATTAGGACCCTAAAATAGATCACCAAAATCTGGCAATGAATGTGGCATTCTTTTTCACTTTGCTAACTTTTTATCCAATGACTTGACCCTGCAAACTATACTGTTATTTTCACAATGAATAGGTTTTTACTGCAGAGCATGTAACCATTAATATATGAACTAAATGATGATAAATTGATTCTGACCTTCCCCTTCAATGTTAAATTGTTACCACTTAAGAGACACTGGCATATTGAAAAATATTCCACCCTCTAGATTTTTCAAAATTGGTATTTTTGCCAGGTTATAAAGCTTTTATATACATTAGTCCTCACCTGAAGTGGGCACATGTGGTGCAATGGATCAGCACTCGCCTGCTAAGCATAAGGTTGTGGGTTCGAGCGTGCTGTCACCGATGTGTTGTGCACTTTGGCAAGGTACTTTACCTCGCTTGCCTCTCTCCACCCAGGAGACCCGGGTACCGGCATATGCTGGGAATGCAAACAGACTCGCTGTGTGGGAGGAGTGGCGAACCCCCACAGCAACATTATATGAGGAAGTCTGGCCCAAATGCTAATGACAGAGAGATGGGCACTCCACTCACCTGAAATAAGCCCAAATCAGCACGCTTATGGGTAAACAGAATGATTTTATAATTAATGTAGCCAGTGACATTAATTCAGCAGACAATGTGGAAATGGCATGTAATACAAGAAAACACAATCCAGAGTTGATTCTCACGACATGCACCTTGTTTGACCAGTCTGTGACCTATAATATCAATGAGTATGAGTCTATGATATTCATGTAATAGACACATTTGTTGATTAAAGTTACAGCCCAAACTTAAAAGTTAGCCTACAAATTACCTGGATGTCTTTAGCCTCTTATTAATGTCCCTATCTGCTTTAGGGTATGTAATTTTTATGTGTAAAATATATCTTTATTCTTCCAATGGCCTAGATTGAAGAAATTTCATATTTTCTGAAAATGTGCCAGTGCCGCTTTAAAAAGTGCAGCCTTTGTTTTAGTATTAACATGAATGTATGGTATAATTTAAAACATAATTATTTACACAATACTTTCAGTGCCTAGGCAATGACCAAGTCATTTACTTCATTTGGACATGCACCCAATACTAAAACACTACATTGGGTGTTGTAGGAACTTTGAATCAGTAAGCACAAACACAACGTGACCTTGTCCATGCCACAGCTATTGTATTTAGTTTATATTTTAGTGTCGCACCACTGGGTACAAATCAAACCACTCGTCAGTGCATTATTACTCTGGACTAGAATGTAACACCTTTTGCAGCTAAGAGGTGTAAAACAATGATGACAAAGAGAGAGATGAGCTCACCTCTATAACAGTATGGTGAGTAATGCCCATCCCTACCCAAAAAAGTAAGAAAATGTTTCTTGCTGCATCTCATCTACATGATACAATCTTTGGAAAATGCATACCTGCCAACATTGAGAACCCAAAAATCAGAATTCATGTGTCACAAACACCTCATCAGGAAAGCCTGTTTGGGTGGTGTCTATTTTTGATCCTCTTTAAGGCCTCTAGTGGAGTACACAGGGACTGTCTCCTGAAGTTAATGGGTTTTAGTGTTTTTGAAGCTGCATGAAAAGGTTAAGGAGCCCAAAAAATATTTCAGGACTTTTCTGGCAATTATTTCAAGATTTGTTTAACATTTTTTGCAATTTGGAAAGTTCAAAATAGGAATGATTTCTATAAAACGGGGATGGTTGGCAGGTATGAAAATGTCCAACAACTATATATATACACCACTAGCCAGAGCAAAAACAAGGCGAGTGGCATTTGCTTATGTACTTTATTTGAAAAGATCACAGCAGAATTTGGCTTTAAGTTATCTAGCCTGGCCTCATCCTCTCTTCAAATTCACCTATTTTCTTTTTGCACGTTTTTATATACTGGAGGTAGTATGAATTTGTAAATTGGCTGGATTGTATAAATATTTTTGTAGCATTGGGTTTGTTTATGCCATGTCTTTCAGTGTACAAAGTGCAATCTATAGAAAAGACCTCACCATCCCCTGTTAAGATCATATTTGACATTTCATCTTACTTTACTTGTATTTCCAAAAAGATATCATCTCTGGAAAAAAATACTACAACAACCTGCCCTTCAGCCACATTATCCATTGTCCTCCACTTTGTGTCATGGGAGGGCAGTGTGCCTATTCCTGCACACGCTTGGCAAAGCTCAAGCACAAGGGATCTGAGCGGATCCATCAACTGAGTTTTTTTCAAAATACTTAAAAAATGCAATCTATTTCCTGGCCCATTTTTGGTAATATTTATGTAGCCTTGACTTCAAAGTTTCTTGAGTAAATTTGGGATGATACGGGAACAATATTAATATATTTATTATTGACACTCTCATCTTAAGCTCACAAATCTAAAGGTAGTAGCCCCTAACCCCAAAATGACCCACATTTTAGCCCAACCTAAGAAAATATTTTAACTTGAAGAACTATTCACTGATTTGGTAGGTCTGGGTATCAGTATTTTACCTAAAAAAAGAGAGAGTGGTGTGATAAGGTTGGGAACCTTTTTAGAGAGGAGGCATTAGTAATTTACCGATACATCAACACAATATGTCCTTTTAGTGTCACAAAGATACTTTATTTCAATTCACTTTATATACAGGTTAGGGAAGAACCCAGTGTCAGAAGCAGGAGGTACCGGGAGGACCTGGAGAATCCTGAAGAGGACCCGAGTAGGGGCTGGAAACCAAACGCACATTAAATCACGTACCCGACTGAGGGGCGAACCTGGGGACCCACAGTGGTGCTAAGCGAGGGAAAACCCAACCCCCAACACAAAATACAAAAATTAAACAGGGGTTGTCAGAAAAAATGAAAGCAGCCAAAAATTTTTGGTGGCATAATTGCAAGGCTCATCACCATTTCAATGGCCTAAAAAGTATAGTTTGTTAATCTGCAGGGTTTAGCTTAATGGTATTAAAAGGTTTTACCATCAAGGTCATGTGGGGGGGGGGAGTTAGATTCATGTTTGTCTTTAAAATCGATGGCTGAATTGTTTGTCTAATTGTGGCAAGAGTTAACTTATTGGTTGCATGTCTGTGACATTTCTTGGGGTAAATTCGAATGCAATATGAATTGTAGTGCACATACAGGGTGAGTAAAAAAAAACTTGAGACCCTGAATTGTGTCCACCATTTTGAATTTTTAATATATAATAACATATGTGGTCTCTGTGGCAGCTTATTTCATATCTTAATTTGCGGGCAAAGATCATTCCAATCTGTTATATAGGCCGACTACAGTCTTTTGAATCAAGATCTGCAGTGAATAAATAGCCTGATTTTCTTCTGGACACAATTTCCTTCGCTGAACGCCGTTCTTTCATTTGAATCCTGACAGAGCCGAAAACCGACTACTGAATTCAAACGACTGTAGCTCGTCCTATACCTAACCGATTGAATGTCTTGTAGTAAATTAAAGATAATGAACCCAGCTTCAGATGATACCAAATATGTAGATATATGTTACTTAAAAAGCAAAGGTTCATATGTTCCCCTCTTTCAATTTCTACATGTAACAAATTCTTTTATTGTTGGCCTTGGGTTTAGGGTACTTGTTAGTGTAAGGGCCCTAAATAAAAAATAAATGTTCCTGTTGCCATTTTAACGGGGACATAGGGAACTCTTTTCCCTTAAAAATTCAAAATGGCGGAAACAATCAGTTCAAGTTTTTTTTTACTCATCCCGTAGAAGGATTTCACAAAGCCCTACACTCTGGAAAGTATCATATATTTCTGATAAAATAGCACGATATACAATGCTTTTTAGTATGACTCATATGAAGAATTTAAAAACCAGTAAAAGAAGAGCGCCCTTGTTAATTCTTCTTTGGGGGCGGAATAGAGAACCATGCTGTGGTCTTCCCTGTCAGTAACTGCTTGCGAGTTAAGCTAATCGCTTAAAACGCTGTTTAATCATCTGATTGAATGACAACGATTGCAATACAAAATATATGTCAAGCTCCGGATTGTTGGAATAGGTACAAGTGTATCATTTTTTGGCCAATTTTACTCTCTTTTCATAAATCAGAATTGCAATAATCTTTACATACACCAGTCGTATGCAGTGGCACACTCCAACCAAACAGTAGTCAGATAAAAATTCCTTAAAAGAAGGGCAAGTCAAGGAAATTTCCATGTAAAAGGTATGGAAGGGATACCATAAGATACATTTTGTGGGAGTTTGTGCAAGTTGACTTATGTGACGTTTTGCACCCATCCTTAGCCTAGGCATACATGAACGTAAATATTTAATACAGAGTAATAGGGGCTTCATATCCCTCTTACATTTACGATTTTTAAAGGTGGAAAAATGGACCAATCACATATAACATCTACACCTTATTCAAACACCATTCAACTCTATACTTACCCACCACAAATTTGACACACTGCACACTCACCAGCAGAACTGGTAGAAGCAATTCCGGATATTTTTCATGCCGTACGGACGTAAAGTATTTTACCGGATTTGCCACCTAACCAACGTGACATACCTTTTTCCCAAATTAAATCTGCCCTTTTCTTAAAAATTTTACTTCTGTCACCCAGACTTAAATTTGTCAAAATGTTTTAAAAAATGTTCATCCACGCCATGCACTATTTCATTCATATACAAACCTTAGAACATTCGTTAACTTCATGACATCTTACCTGTCATTCCACCGTATTTGAACGTAATGAAAAAGTTATGAATTTTATAGTGAAGAAAACCATTGCCCCTGCAGAAAGAAATGGTCGAGTCCATAGGTAGCTCTGGAGTTGTTTAACTGTGAGTGGGCAACGCTTTCTTTTCTATCAATCGTTTGAGCGTTCTTTGTTTATACTTTGTATTCAAATGAATGAATGTGATCGGACTACGCCATCAAATGTTGTTGGTGCCAATTCGGTATACTAGTGCCGCAATCTGACATGGTGGTTGTTGGATGTAAATTTTGTTGGCTCTAACAAATTTAATACATGACCTGTCTTCTTCATCCTGGCCACGGACAAAACGAGGAAGTAAACGTACATCATCGACGGCTGGGTTACCGCAACTACAAGGCCAAAACCAGGCGCGCAAGCGAAGGCTTTGAGGGATTTCAACAGCTGGTGATGTTGTAAGGACCATCTACTACAACTGTTTTAATGTCGAATACTGGTCGTGGTCGTCAGCGTCGCGCAACAGGTACAAGGAGAGTGTACTATTATCAACACAGGGTCGAAAACTCATCAAGTCGACGGGTTGGGGTAGTGGGGTTAAGTCTGACGGCTCATGGCCGCGGCGGGGAATACCCATATTATGAATCAAAAGCCAGTCAAAGTTGCTTCAATTGTGACCTGTTGACATCAGTAGCGTGGGAAATTTGCGGCGTACATCAACAAGAAGTTAGTGACGGACATTCTGGTGTTGTTTGTAAATGTTCCGACAGTTTCCTAGCTGCGGGAGCAGGTATTCGTTTTCAACAAGCTAATAAGAGTGCAATTACGACGGTGCGGGGGACTAGCGGCTACCTTTCCGTGCTTGGGGGGTTCCCAAGTTTTCAGAGTCAGGTTTCTAGTAAGGGAAATGTTTCGGAAGGCCCTTACTGGCCGCTGACGTTCGCTCTAATCAGCGTGTAGTCATCAAGTGCTGGCTGGGGTATTGTGGATGGATGCAGAAGCCCCGATGCGTGGGCAAGCCCAAATTCGGTGAGCAAAGAATACAAGAAGTTCTTCGTTGCATAAACACATTCTGACCAAATTTGCATAATACATTCAAGGTGGTAACGGTCCTTGTGTTTAATTCCAAGCTCTCAATCCACAGTTTTCAAATACAATTTCATTAAATCCAAATGTCATACTTCGGCTCAATGCACATGTAATTGTTCACGTATTATCACCTCATCGATTTCTAACCCGGTATGGATGGGTTATTTTTGGCAGACCATAACTCTCCCGATTCTTTAGTATCGATTTGTAGCCCTCTTGGGTGTGAAGTATCCATCATCAATCTAGAACCAAAATAATCAATGGGAGTGGTCGGTTGGTGTTGTTCCTTGGAAAAGATGATTTCCAAATGAATGAGCAGAAAAAATATGCTTTGCAGTTAATCACGAGGTCCATTGTTTGGCAAGGATGAAGGCAGAAACGTTCAATTTTTTTTTTTTTTTCCCCCCACCCCCCCCCCCCCCCCCCCACAAACACAATCCATGGCCTGGACTAATTTGCCTTTTTAGTTTTTGCCTCTATTTTTTTGGAAAGTTCATTCTCACAGAGTTCAGGAGCTTTGAAATATGCTAGACTAGTTAGAACAGCCAGATGCAGTTTGGTGGTTGGGGATGAGGTCTTCATGACTTCAAGTTTAGCTTCGTCAGCAATCAACCTCAAAGGTCATGGGCCGTGTTTGATGGGGAATAATGGGCCCTTATGGGGCCAACTCCAGTTCATGGCGGGTTTCAACATAGATCACAGCAGGCAGGTGGGGGTTTCGTGCCCGCCAGTTCAACGTTCAAGTGCGTTCAGTACCAGGGGACAAAGTTTCGTACCAACCGTAGTGTTCACTGCCAACCATGCATCTTCAAACAACTCTTCAGACAAAATGCGTGGACTCAACAGAAGCGGTTGATACCGCTCTCAGTGCAAGTTCAAGCATCGTCTTCAAATGCAATGAGAAGGGGCACAGTGTTGCCGCAGTTGGCAAAAGAACATGGGAACTTTAGGTTATGATTGCCTTACTTCATGTAAATCTTGTGGGCCCAGCCATTGTACTTGTTGTAAATTACCCATCTCCATGAAATTGAGGTCAGATTATTCCATTTTAGATGCTTATCCTAATAGAGATTCTGCTCCTCAAGACTTAGAGAGGGGTTTTTATTGGCTAAGATTAGTTTTTCTGGTTTCGGGTTCAAAGGGATGCTCCGAATTTAAAGTCAATTTCTGAACACCCAATTGATGCCGGTTGAAAAAGCTAACAAGGAAATTAAATTGGAGGAGGATTGCCGGCCCATTTAAAACAAGGCCTTTTTCAAACTTATTGTTCTCCTTATTGGGTTAAGTACCGGAAACCTGAGCCAAGGTAAATTCGGCCGTATCCAGCATATTTCCTGTCCTGAGGGTGAGGCGAAATAAATGATGCATTGACAAAGATTATGTTCTGTTCATTATTCCAATTTTGACGATGCAGTCAAATTAGTGGTTGGCGTGGGTAGGGGTGCGTGCTCATGGCTAAAACGACATAGAGTCTGCTGTTGACTCCTTCCAGTCATCCCACAGGATTTCATTTGCTAGGGATGAGAGTTAATGGCCTATTTATGTTGAAAAGGCCCATCCATATGGCGTGCTTCGTGCTCTCCCGCTTCTTTTTGAAAATTTTTCTGACCTTTTTGAATGGGTTGCTAAAACTGAGATTGGTACTGATGGTTCACACACTACGCTGATGATTTTTTCTGTTGCAGCTGCTCAGGGACTAGCAATTTTTCTTGTAGCGGGATGATCGGTACAGTTTCCAAAATCTATTGTTGGAAACGGTTAGGGGTACATTGGACAATACCTAATAAAACGGTGGGACCAGCCTCTAAAATCAAGTATTTGGGCCTTGAGATCGATTCTGTGCAAAATTGCAATTTCTATTCCAGTGAAAAATTGTTGGTACTAATGACAAAGGTTCAGGATGCTTTAAAATCCAACAAAACAACACTTAGGAATTTACAATCTTTGATTGGTTCTTTGTCGTTTGTATGCAAAGCGATCTCACCAGGCCGGCATTTTTACGGAGATTGATTGATTTGACTCGTGGCTTGTGTCAAGAGGGCTTGGCATAGATAAGAGTTTAACGTGGTTGTCAAGAATGATTTGCGCATGTGGGTGGTTTTCTTGCAAGAATTTAATGGCATTTCTATAAAGTCCAGACAGATTGGTACGGGGGGGGGGTATTGCAACTTTTTACTGATGCTAGTGGTGATATTGGTTTGGGGTTGTTCCAAGGGAGGTGGTTTCAGGGGCGCTGGCCACCTTCCGTACACAATTATTCAATTTATTGGAAGGAAGTTTCCAATTTAGGCGCTGGTTTTATGGGGGGATTGGCTGCGTGGTAAACGTATGGTTTGGTTGCGACAATGAAAGCGTTGTGGCCCATAGTAAATAGACAAACTTCAAGATGCCCCAAAATCATGACACTTGTAAGATTTTTTGTTTTACAATGTTGAAATTCAACGTCGAATTTGGGATAAGAGATTTTGCAGGAAAGGTAATAACATTGCTGACGATTTTATAGTTTTCAGGAGAGTGTTTCAGGCTAACAAGTAGCGACGTCAGCACTTCAACAAACTGGCACCCCAGAGTTCCGGGACTTCCTTGTTGAAAACTGTAGAGTTACCCAGCTCAGCGCCTTTTGAATGCTTCGGTTAGCTCAGAGCACTTGGGATTCTTACCATCGCTGGCCTCGTGAATTTCATAAATTTTAGGGATAAGTGGGGATTTGGGGAGCTTGGACCGTTGTTACACGTGACTTGATTGCTTATATCTCTTTTTGTCCATTGAGGGTTGGGCTGCCTCATTTATTCGATCTCACATTTCAGCTATTTCATTCGTTCACAAATCAATGGGGTGGTTTGATCCACCACAGTGCTTCATCAGTAAAGAGTTGAAAGAAGGCGCAAACAGACTTTGTCTTCAACAGACCATAGGCTTCCAGTTAACATCCCCTATACGCGTCTTTGTCAATTTGGACCTCATTTTGCCGTTCATCTTTTGAAGTGGCCCTATTTAAAGCTTCCTTTCTTTTAGCTTTTTTTGTTTTTAAGAGTAGGGAGGAGTTGCTGCCACTAGCAGATTGGTGACACCTCCGTGTGATACTATCTCTGATTTTTCATTTGCAATCATGATCTTAATATTGGTAATCAAGATAAGAAAATCAAACAACAGATTCAATCTGGGGGGTCAGTTTCACTATTCATTAGTGGCTCACCAAATTCTCTGTGTGGTCTCGCCGTGCTATGAAAGAGTTTTAGGATAAGCCCGCCACAAAAATTGGGCCCTTTATTTGTGCATTTTTTAAGGTGTCCACTAAACATGCTTTCAGTGTGGTTTTCTTGAAACAGGGTATCAGGGCCCTAGGATGCTAATGTACCCTAGTGAATTTTCTCCCCATGTTTCAGCATTGGCGCAGCACGTCAGCCGCAACATTATGTGAATGACTGTGACAAAGCATCAAAATTGGGGAGGTGGAAGTCCTCTGCCTTTCAACTCTATATCAGACCAGAATTTTAGTCATCTTTTGTTTAAATTAAAACCTTAGCATTGTGTGATTCATTTGACTTACAAGCTTTATGAGTTTCTGACTTGTTGAAAGTTGTTGCAGTTAGGTTTTGCACTTTGCTAATTGCCTTTCATTCATAGTTTAGGTTCAAATTCATTTTTTTTTTTTCGTTCTGCTAGTGCTCGCAAAATTAAGCTTACTCTGTTATTTTATGTTTTCAGAAGGGAAATCCTCTTTTCAGGTCTCTATCGGGTATGAGATGATTGTTCTTTCTTGAGGTTGATGCTTAAATGGGTTTTCCTAATTTCTCAGGTTTGATTGTAAACCCATTTATATAAATTTCTAAAATGTCATTTACTATTTAAAAGTCATGAAATCATTTATATTTTGCAGGACTTTAATGTTACAGTAGTAATTTTTAGGACAAATTTTGTTGGTTCGGTTTCCTTGTTTGCGCCTTATTATATTTTGCCAGGTCCCGACAAGCAACTTGGATCATTGGTGACAGCATCTGTCAAAGAGCTGGCAATTCATATACACAGCTGAAGTGGCGGTGGCTCTGTCTCTGGCACAGGGCTTGTGTACCGGAGTCAAGATGGCTGGTTGAAAAAGGTTGAATAGGAATTATTCAAGGAAGAGATCCTACCCACAGTCATTCTTCATGTAGGGACTGTGATATTTTGAGGATCAAAGACTTTGATGTTGTAAGCGGATATTAAGAAACTCTTAAAGATATTAGGAATTTGCTTCCAAACCAGGATCATATGGTCTGATATTCCCCCACGTTATTATGATGGAGAATGGAGTTCCCAAATGCAAGGTAATGAAGGCACCATCAATCGAACAAGAAAGCACACAGCGTATGCCCCTGATGGTAATGCTTGCATTTATTTAAAAAAATTCTCATAATTTTTCAGTCGGGCGATAGTGGACTTGTCACGGGATGATGGCTGATCTTCCTCGTTGGGTGCGACGCTCTTGCGTTGATCATTTGGTAAGGCCCTTGTTGTATTTTTCAATGCTATCCTAAGAATTTTCATATTCCATCTGATCATTAGGTTTCTTCAGTTTTTAATTGGGGGGGGGGGGGTTTTTAGCAAGTTTTGCATTGTGCTTCAAAAATTGGTTGGCAAATTATGATGGAGTCCTTCCATTTTTATAAACTTATAATTTAAATTTTGTTGGTATTGACAATGTCTTATCTAATTAACTTCAACAAGTACCCTCTGTTAATCAATTGAGTTATTTTGGTATTTTCTGTCAACATCTGCTGTGAAACACATATAGATATATTACATTCATAGTCAATAGTTTCTCTTTAATATAGTATTGAACGATATTGGACGTCGACAAATGAATACTGCAGCAACGTTTTACTGGGGTTATGGAAAAGTGAAAGTTCATAATATTGAAATTACAAGAGATTTTGCTAAGTTTTTGCAATTTGTTACTCTTTGCAGCTTCAACAGATCAGCCTGTCTGGGTGAGCTGGCGTGCTTAATAGTTTAGGGTTTAGTGTTGTGTATTAATTTTATATCTCTTCCTCCACAGATGCGGGCCTGTTCTGGGAGGGGGCTACTAAAAGGGTAGCCTCACTCGGGCGGTTTTAATTCGCAGCTTCCACAGATAGCTGTCTGGGACATCTTAATTGTGCATATTTAGTGAGGGTTGTTTGTAATGTGTATTTGTTAATAAGGGCCTATTCAATTAATGCATGATGTTATTGGGGTGAAGTAAATAAACCACCATGTTGGCCGATTGCCTGGCACACGCATTTTCTGCTTGTGTTTTTCTTCTGGTTGGGGGCAAATTCACATTTTATAAGAAGTGTTGCAATTGCAATCTATCTATACTACTAAAAATGAGATCAATGGTCACCGCATATAGTGTAAAGGTTCCACCACGGGGGAAATGCACTAGTATACTAAAAATGAGATCTGTCTGTCCGACTAGGCGTTTGACACACATGACCTACAGAGCTGATGTTTGGCATACAGGTAGAAAACAACACCCTGATGTTTATTATCAGGGTTTTAGGGTGACCCAAAAAAATCAAAAGTCATCTGGAGGTCAATTTGCATAAAAATGCCATATAAATGCCAAAAAGACTGCTAACCTGAGCAAAGAACAAGTATGAGGTCAAAGGTCACACACACACACACAGGACAAAAGTTGCTTTCAATTTGGCAAGAAACCCAAGTAACCAAGAAAGCTGGGTGACCACATAGTTACATCTATACTTGACTGCAGATCACTTTTGCAACCATAAAACTACTGCCTCACTGTAAATAATTGTAGTAAGTAATGCACTTTTCAACCATGTCTAAATGTAATAGTAGAATGAGTTCGATTCAGTCATGATCAATCAACAGTACTACGCATGCAGCAAAAAATTTAAGAACCTTGTTAAAGGTGACTGATCCAATCAGAATCCGACCATTCATGTTTCCTCTAAGCCTCCCTTACATAAAAGCAATTAAATCAGTCCAACCGTTTGGATTTTGAAACGTTTTTATTCATAACATCAAAATGAAAACATTCTTAAAGAGACATGAGGAGATTTCCAGAAAGAAGCGCCCCAATTTTTCTCGAACCCCGTTTTTTTACATATTTGGAATGCTTACCAATGTATTAGATCGCACCTGAAGTGAATAAGCCGAATACACCGTCTTTATGTAATAAGATGATGATTTAGTAGTTTCTGTCGTGCACGACAGAAAGTCAAATCATGGTTTTCTATAGGGAACAATTACGATAGCAGGCAAGTTCAAAACAAGGTTTGCGGTTTTCTTTTGCATCTTTTTGTCCAATAAACCTTTGAAATGTTCTCAGTAGGTGGTCTACAACTGATCCAGTGAAATTTTAGAGAAATTTGTATCCTTCTCCGGTCACTTTAAATGGGCATTTCCTGATCCACAGCATAGTACCCTTGATTTACCTAAAAGAAATAAGGATTTTTATATCATCTGAACCGTTGGCTCAAGTATTACAAAATAAAGCAATCATCTTACTATACCTTCACATACCAATTACATGGATATTTCCTCTTGACTCGCCCTTTCCTTTTTAAAGGAATTTTTATTTATTATTGATATCGCGACAGATAATATCGCCCACGACTTGCTGCATGTGGTGCACTCATAACGATTTAAAGACGCTGTTAACCAGCAAATCACTGTAAAAAATTAAAAATAAAAATATTCCTTGACAACAAACTAATTTCATAATTTTTCGTCAATATTTTGTTTTTACGTATTAAGCCAATGGCGATGTCTAAATTTGGGATTTCTTGGCCGCACTCCCCTGTTGCCGGTTACGCCCTCTATATTCATGTTTTTATTTTAGTGTTACCCCGTCGTGTTTTTAGTGCATTACCGCTCACGACGGTAAGCAGGTGTGAAAGTGTGATCGCTTTGTATTTCTACTCTTTTGAACATCAATATCTTTTTGTAAATGTACGTTCATCTTTTCGCTGGGCCTGTCTTATTGAGTACATATCCATATGACGTAAAATTGCACAACATTTCATAAACTATCATACATGTAGATTTTAGAGGATATAAACGGCACAAATATTTTCTGCAACACTGCTATTTGGAAGTAGGTCAAAACCCAAGCGAATAGAGCGAGTAGCCCGTAGGCTACCCTCGCCCAAAAACAAAAGCAGCTTGCAAGGGACTGCTCTAGTTGTTATTTTTAAACATATATTGACGATAAGGAAATTACTTTAACAGCAAAATATGTATTTATGACCCATTCAATATGGAATCACTTTCATTGACACGAAACTAGTAGTAGGTGTGTTTGATCAAAATGAACTGATTTTCTTTAACCTCAGGCACA
>JAMKCH010015021.1:0-25981 GCA_023653785.1 Ophioderma brevispina | reverse complement strand
AGTCGTAGTAACACCTAAAACATAGATTGACAATTATTTTAGATATTTTAGATGTTAAAACCTTTTAAAAACATCTTTACTAATCTCTCATTTACCTATATATAATTAACATGAGTGCCTTTTGGGGATATGGGTTTTCCTCCAATGTTTTTTAGTTTATCTGAAACTCTTTTAAAGTGTTTTGAGTGACGGGCTGTCTTTAAAGGGTTAAGCAGCAATACTATATTCCCTTTTGACAAAATCACGGAGCGGACCCCTGCCTTGGAGTAGGGGGGAAATGACCCTATATGACAAGAAAAATCGCGAGCTTCCTTTTGCGGTGAACCACAATTTTCCCCTCTAGGGACGTTAAGGATATCGCCTTATTCACACTATGTTAATTAGGGTGAATGGCTGTCCTCTAAAACTTAATACGTATCATTAGACTTATTTGGACTTGAAAATTGGGGGACTTTCAATCAGAAAACGGTCGAACAATTAATTTGTGTTTTTAAAACATCGATAGAATACACCCACAAACCACACACACACACACACGCACACCCCCCCCCCCCCCACACACACACAACACAACCAAGTAAAAACTAACGTTGTATATTGTTTTGAACGGTGTGAGATTTTTTCTTTACTTCCTGAGTAATTTTTCTGACTTTTAATTTAAAGGAATTCTTGTTATAGTTCTACTTTATCGCAAACCGTAATGTACGATTGAGATTTATTCCATTTAAAAGAGTAGATAAGAGGAGTTTTCAAGTTTTAGGAACTTTATAGGCCTGTGGCGCAATCGAGATGACTAAGAAAAGTGAGTAATTTTGTAAAAAAAATGAAAAAAGGGGAACTGGTTCTAAAACGTCATCTATTGAAGAAAAAATTCGTTACTATATAGTAAACGAATTCGTTAGTACAATTAACTAAAAGTGGTTTTCTTACTATATAGTAACTAAAAAGTGACCATTTTAAGAGATCATTTAGCTAAAAAGTGACTTTTGAAGAGATTTGTTAGAAAAAACTTCACATTGTGAGCTAATATAAGAGTGTGTCTGTGTGACTTTAAAACCCCAAACCAAGTATGTAATTTAGTTACACACACCCACACACCCACACACACATACGTAAATTTTTTACTTTCTGTGGGGACAATTATGTGTAAAACTGTGTAAGTCTTGTAAGCCTTGTGGGTACCTTATGCGTTCGTCCATAGGTTTATTGTGTCAATGTCCCCACAGGCGTAATGCCCTTTATAATATCGTATTGAACTCTTGTTTTATACTTATGAATACTTGACGCAAATTGGCTTCCACTATTAACTACGTGCCAACGAGAAAACTGCATACTGCCTAATTTTTTATAATTTTTGTTTTTTTTTTTTTTACATGAAAGATTAAAAAAGCGACAAAACATGTTATTGTAATCACTCATCAGTCGGATAGCGGGATGTTTCTCTGGAAAGCCATTTTTTCCTTTACGCTCGTCGGGTAATTAGATCTTGTTTTCTCTTGAAATCAGTTTCAGTGAATTCCTAAAGAATACTTAAACCAATTGTTTACGTTGAATTGGCATATACTGCCAGTCTGATCATTTAGTTTTTGCATACTCTGAAAAAGTTCATGGATTTATTTATATGGTCATCTGATATGGCATTTGTCAATGTTATTTCCAACACAACCCTGGGCATTTTGGTGGTGTAATGGCTACTTATTTTACAATTATGTGTATTTTATTGTTTTGGTTATGAATAATGAAAGTTGATTCAATGACAAAAATGCACGTCATCGATAGTCGTCTTCCCTGTAGTCGAAACTTTTTCAGCACACGTTGACAGCCATATTATTTGTAAAAACATATTTAATTTAAAAATATATCGAAAATAACTTCTTACAAGCGCTTAGGCATCGATTTATAGTGATATTTTAAAATTCGATGACGGTTTAGCACAAGCCTTTCTGTTTTACAATTATAGACACTATTATAATATAATTTCATACCACAACAGGCAAATGTCTAAAATTGCACGCGGTAGAGATCACGTTTCTATTTAAAAAAAATCTGTTAATCTAATCTTTCAAAGGAACATTTTATAGTATCATTATTTTCAAATATGTTTTGCTTGACTTTGTATTCTTAAATACGTCCGTCTTAAAAATGCAGTAAAACACCATAAAATTTAAACCAAATTCAACCGAGAAATTCAAAATGTAGAAAACTGCGCGATACAAACTATGAATTTCCATTGTATTTGAAGACACCGTTACACTCTACACTTAGAATGCGTACGATGTTACCCTTCCGCAATACTTTTGTTACGTATTTTGTACACAGCGAGACTCAGATTATTTGTTATAACCTGAATATTAAGCTCGTTTTGGATCTGATTTGCGCTGTTGGTGCAAATAAATTACTATTATATCTACTAGTCCACAATTACACTTGAGTGGAAGATATTATTGGTAGCAAGAACGAAAATTGGTTCCAATTTGTTTCAAAACCCATTTTCAATACTGTTTATAGTAGATTTCAAATTACGTGAGACTCCTTACATATTCTGACGGTGTGACATGATATGGGGTTCAATCCCCGCCCATGCAGAGGCTAGGCTTTGTTACCTATTACGAAACATATTGTGACCATGGTTACAAAGTGTCCTTTACAGAATGGCTTACTGTAAACTGATGTATTCCAGTTATAACAATGTCAGTTGATGATCGAAGGACGTATGCCATTGTTGGCGCAGGATGTCAAAAATCCGTTTTTCGCTAATCTCTTAATAACAAGGTTTGTTCCATTTTTGATGACCAAATAAACTTAGTTGTGTTATGTTTGCATCGATAGAATAGTCAGGAGGCACATGTCAACTACTTCAGAAGTTTTGTCAAGTCTGAATATTTTTACATGGACCTTGTTTATTGAAACCCATACACTTTTAAAAATAAACTTGTAAAAAAACAGGGATTTGACTGGCAGCTGGGGACTCACAACGTGCAAATGGTAAATAACTGGAGCCGTAAAAAGTACGAAACCATGCAGGGAACGTAACGGCGTAAAATCTCAGCTTCAACGTTGTTGTTTTGCCTTGTTTCAACACTATTAAAATTAAAACGTTATACAATCCGCGAACTCAAATTTTCACGTTGTAGGCTATGGCATCATACAACGTTGTCTTTACGTTACCACGGTGTTGTAAAAGAAGTTTATATTCCAGGCACAACATTTTGAGAAAAAAGGCAAAAACAAAGGAACGGAAGAAATAAGATTTAACCCAGTGTATACACTTTTGTTTTAAATATGGAAGGTATACAACATGCAATATTACCAAGTACTTAATCATCATATGAATAAACTTATCCATATACCTTACACAGATTCGAACCAGGGCCTTAAGATTACAAGTCCTAAACCTTATCCACTACCCTACATGACTTTACTGATAGCCGGTGCTAAAATTAAATATCTATGTGTGTGTACTATCTTTTTTCAAATTAACTATATAAATCCAAAGGATGAAAAGAGTTTGTAAAACTATTTTTAAAAATGATAGGGAAAATTATGACGTTACTTAAGACGTTATTTAACACATTTTAAGGTAAAACGTCATTTTCTTCAATAGTCATATGCTTACTTAAAACAGTTACAAAAGAACGTAATATTACGGAAATATAATAACGGTCAGCGTATAAATACTACCTTTTTTCAAAATGTGGACTATTATTTTTCTAGCCACTGTTTATTTACATTTTTCGGCTTCCAAATTGTAATTTTTATGTTAGTTATAGGGTAATCAAGCGTGAGATTTTTGAATAATTGGGTTTACCGTATTTCAAAGGTAAAGTCTGGTAAAATTAGGAACATTTTTTAAACAGTGGTGGAGTTGATTTCAACTTGTTGTCTAATTCGCAGTGACGATTTTTATCGATTGCGGACGCTTTTCAAAATGCCGCAAATTGGTAACAAACATAAGAAATAAAATAGTCATATATTGAAAACCAGACTTAATATTTGTTTCTGAAGCACTTTATCCATGATAGTCTAAGCTTTCAATATGGAACCTTATTGATTTAATAACCTCTATTCAGTTTGTTTTCACCGAATATCAACAAATTCCCATTAAACGGTTTTCATCATTTAAGGATTATTTTCAAATGACGCCAAAATGATAAACACCTATAACCTATACGGTAGTCATTTATAAAGTGCTCGAAAATTGTTTAGTGTGATTTTCAAATATGGACCTTTGATATATACTCATAAGGAGTTGTTTTCATCTTCATGTCCCCACAGTTTTCCATTAAGAGTGCACTTTTCTCAAAATGGTGGCCAAAATGATAGGGAAAAAATGCGCTAAACAAAATAAATAGTCATGATTTAGGAACGTCATCTTCCTGGTAAGGTCTTCCGTGTTAGCTGACCCAGGAGTGCAATGTTTTGGGGTGTATCATAATATATAGGGCTGTTTTGATATGATAGTGTATCGGTGCCATGTCTACCGCGCATAGCTCTGTAGGCATGGCGTGTATGTTCAAGGGGATTATGTGTGATAGAGATTACTTTGCGAGGGGAAGTTCTGAGGTTTGAGTTATGCAAAGGTAATCTGAACAAGAAGCATGATTGATGTGAACTTCATATTTTTTTCTACTTTATATGATATTATTAAGATCTTTTGAACAAAGGTTAAGAGATGATTTTTTAATGTCCCATGGACCGGACTGCCATAGTAAATGCATGTAGCCAGTTCACAAATTACCGTTGGACAAATCCCCAATGCCCAAATCGAGCCCAGATCGTGTCCTAAACTCCCTGTACATAAAAAACCACGTGTATAGTCTACATCTGATCGATTAAGCTGTGACAACAGAGATACAGAATTCTTGCTTCTTTGCCGTATTGTAGTGATAAACGGTAACGAGATGAATAGTTTGGTGTCACGTCGTCAGGTACAGTTCACGTGTCAGGTATCAGATATCAGTTTGCTTTTCGGGGCGACGATATATATAAATCCGATATGCTTAAATAAATCTACACCTTCTCTTTGGTCTGTACCTGACCCTCTCTGCCCAAAGTGGCTATTATGTTTTTCAAAAGACACCGTGTATTATGTCTAAACAGTACAAAATTGATCTTTCCCTACTGATTCAAAAACCGAAGTACGATTGACGATAATCGGTTGCTTGTTCCAATGGAGGGATACGTACGTCATTTTTACCTGAAGGGGTCCCCCGAGCAAAATAATAACCAATCAATGCCGTAAGTCATCAAATCTTGATTTGTTTTTCCAAAAATTGGCTGTTATTTCCATAATAAAATTCCTTTTTAAGATTCAACATTGTATATTGTTCTTTAATAATTAATATTAAAATTGTCCCCGCATGATGTGAAAAAAGATGGGTCCATAAGTCTACAAATGAAAACAAAGTCAGCCGGCTAAATCCCTTACAGTGGATGAATGAGGCAGACGGATCCCGTGTTAGGTTAGCAGGCTACGGCCACTTGCGCCGGGGGGGGTGCGGGGGTTATGCGTCCAGATGTCGAACCGGCGGGGCTCAGCTAGGAGCGCAGGGTCCCTGTTCAAGTCCCATGTTGGACAAGCGATTTAATGGAGGACATAGTGAAACATTCTCCTCAAGAGGTCTTCAGGGCCCCAGGTGAACCAGACACGGTAGATCACCCTGAGAAGTCATGATGAACAGAAACTGCGAGTAGGCTCTCACGGAGCATGCGCTGGCCCCATGTTGTTGGAAAACCCATGTGAGGAACTCTGCTACGTTTCCAAGAGACCTATATACTGAATGCCTTCCTTGTATTGGCAACCATGCGTGGTACGGTACTTCCTGATGCAGAAGTTGTAAGTTCTTTCTCGTTGAAGGATGACTTGCCTTTCCTGCCAGGGCAACAGCTCTTCAGAAAAGCCTTGGCCACTGTAGGTCTGATGAAAGTCGCATGACAGTTAGGTGACGGGTCTGAAAGGCGCTAGAGGAACTTGGGTCTTGTCGATTCATCAAAGGTCTTCTCCTAATGGGAAGTTAAAACGGTTCCGTCACCGTGAGAAGAAGTGCTTTCGGGAACCACATCTGTCTGGGCTAAGTGGTGGCTATAAATCATGTTACAATTTAAAATCACCTCTTGTCTCTAGAGCTTCTCCAGCACCCTGGGTATCAGAGGCTATCGGGGAATGCATATGACGAGATCCTGTCCCAGCTGATCGTCACTGCGTCTACGGTGAACTCCATCTGGTCCGCTCCCCAGGAAACAGTATGTCGGGAGCTGGTTGTGATGCTTTGCAATGGCTGGAGTCCAAGACACTGCCAATCGCCAGCTCTCTCAGTGGGCTCCCCAGCCCGTCTTGGACGTGTCTATGGTGGGCGTGGAAGCGGGACTTCCCGGGGTGAATGTTGTGAGGCTGCATCCACTGAGGGCGTGGTGGTCCTTTGGAGAGACGTCTATACCCTTCGACGTCCTGTCTCTCTCGGGGCTGGACTAGATAGAACGTGAAGCTGTATGTATCTCATACGTAGAGGCATTGAGGAAGGACTGTTTAGAGCCTGGCGATAAGGTCAAGAAGCCGTAACCACTGTTTGGTTGGAGCTGTCTGCCTGGGAGGTAAACTGGTTCTGCCACCGTGAGAGGAAGTACTTTCTGGAACCACATCTGTCTGGGCCAGTGTGTGCTATTAGAAGCATGTTGCACCCGCTGGATCTCGAGAGCTTCTCCAGCACCCTGGGTATCATAGCTATCGGGGGAACACATATGACGAGATCCTGTCCCAGCTGATCGTCACTGCGTCTACGGTGAACTCCATCTGGTCCGCTCCCCAGGAACAGTATGTCGGGAGCTGGTTGAGCTTGTTGCAATGGCTGCCCAGCAAACACAAAACGTTTTTCAGAACGTTCACAAAACGTTTTTATTAGGTGCGCTACGTCTTCGTCTTTAATAAACGTTTACAAAACGTCTTTAATAAATGCTCACAAAACGTTTTTATTAGGTGCGCTACGTCTTCGTCTTTAATCAACGTTTAAAAACGTTTACAGAACGTCGAAGTTTTGACTAAACATTTGCCGCAAATTAAGCACAGTTCTATGACGTCCAAAAACATTTACAAAACGTTTTTACCAATACGTATATCCCAGCAAACACAACAATTTTTAAAACGTTTTGGTTATGTTCTAGATTCGTCTATTACGTCTTCGTTTTATAAGACCTTGAAAGAACGTTTTAAAACGTTTTGGCAAGATTTTCATTCGTCTATTACATCTTCGTCTATAAGACCTTTTAAAAACGTTTTTAAAACTCCCATGTCACATTATACGGTTAGGGGTAACATATGTTTAGATATTTGGATGACCAAGGTCAAGAAGCCGTAACCACTGTTTGGTTGGAGCTGTCTGCCTGGGAGGTAAACTGGTTCTGCCACCGTGAGAGGAAGTACTTTCTGGAACCACACTCTGTTGGGAGTGAGTTTTTTTTGGGGGGGGGGTTGCTATTAGAAGCATGTTGCACCCGCTGGATCTCGAGAGCTTCTCCAGCACCCTGGGTATCATACCTATCGGGGAAGGCATATGCCGAGATCCTGTCCCAGATGATCATCATTGCGACCGCTCCTCAGCAACAGTATGTCGGCAGTTGGTTGTTCCCAGCCGCTGCAAAAAGGTCGATTAGATGCCGCTGGAGTCTGTTTTGAAGACCACTTTGCACACTGTTGGGTTGAGGTGCCATTCCACCGACAAGCCCCTGACCTTGGTCGCAGCATTAATGGTTGTTCCCCTTCTCCGGCGACAGGACACCCGCTAGAATGTTGCCTAGGAGATGGACTGCTTGGAGCTCGATCCTGTGGACTGGCACCATATCAGCAGCTTGATTGTTTGTTGAGTTAGGCTGCGGGTACCTCCTGCTTGATTAAGTCACTCACTACTGTGAGGTTGTTGCAGCATAGGGCGATTGTCTGGTCCTTGACTTTGGGAAGTAGGCGCCGTAATGTCAGGCGAACCGCCCACAGCTCCAGAAGGTTGATGTGATGCTTCGCAATGGCTGGAGGCCAAGAATCTGCCAGTCGCCAACCTTCCCAGTGGGCTTCTCAGCCCGCCTTGAACATGTCTATGTGAGCGTGCAAGCGGGACTGCCCAGGGTGAATGTTGTGAGGCTGCATCCACCATATGAGGGCGTGGTGGACCTTTGAAGAGACGTCTATCCCCTTCGACATCCAGTCTCTCTTGGGGCTGAACTTGGATAGAACGTGAAGCTGTATGTATATCTCGTACGTAGAGGCATTGGGGAAGACTGCTGTGAGGCTGGTGATAAGGCTAAGAAGCCGTAGCCACAGTTTGGCTGGAGGAGGTCCCGTGCGCAGAGGACGATGGTTGTTGTTGAAAGGTATAGGTCCAATGTAACGATTAAGCAGCCTGAAGTTTAGTATGGGGTGCCATTCGCCCGACTTCTTCGCCGTTATGAAGAATGTTGAAAAGAAAACTACAGTTTCTAAGGCTTCTTTTAATGCTTCACAAATCGATGTATTCTAAGAGTTTATGACCCATTAAACTCATTAAGTGGCCCTTAAACCCCTTAACTCTCGTCCAACCAAGGGGGTTTTCTACTACATTCACAACCAAGGGGGGGGGGGGTTATCACCCCCTGATTTTAAGGGATAAACATAATCTTGTTTGGTATCAGTGGGTAGCTACGCATATCCTTTCTTCAAATGAAGTAAAAACATATCATGTTTTAGCAATCTGACCTCATAATGACATCACAACTGAGAACAACACGCTTCATTAACTAATACATTCAGACAACCCGAGTTCTGTAAGCATATATATGTTTTTGATATATGGCCAATAATCTAACTCAGGTAAATATTAATTTATTTTGAAAATTTGATTTTAATGAGCCTCTTGCAATTTAATTATGAATGTAAGTACTTGTAAAAATGATGGTGAGAAGTCTCAGATACTGGACTTTAAATTAAGGAAAAATCTAACATGTACTGCAAAATCTTTTTTTTCGCTTTAAATAAAGGAACGACCTTTTGCTTTGGTCTGCAGCCCTATAGTAAAATGTTTTTACGATATATTACCACGTGCAAGTCCCATACTATTGTGCTTTTGCATGCTTGGTAGGGAATATCCCAATTTGAATAATAGTACACTTCTTTACTTCAAAGATTATGAATCTTCACAAAACACATACACCTGTCATTCTTGGAATTCTGTGGTTAATGCAAGTGAGGTCTTTCCAGTGATGAAATATTTTGGTAAGTACAGAAATGGTGGCTAGTTTTCATTCACTTTAATAATTGTCGACATGGGGAAAACATACGTGCTACATATATAAAGAGAAATAGTACTTCATGCATCAGCGGGGATGGTTTTTTGCACAAGAATATAGATTATGTATTCCAACACTGCAGATTTGAATTATTCTGATTAGTATCCTTACCGATTTTATCGTTGCGTCCATGATACCCTTCTCTAACGACTACAACCACAACGTTAGATCCTTCTTCACCAACATAGACAGAGTTCACCCAGAAAATGGCTAAAATGAACACCAATAATATCTCAGATTCAATCAATGAAAAGGTACACGACCTACACAAAGAGGTTTAGGCACTGTCAACTTCGATCTCAACATTTACCCAGATATCCAGAGCGCTGAATTTTCATAGCACTAGGAACCATGTGTTGTTTTTAATACACCTCTATAACTCTATAATACATATTGTGGCTGAATTCCGATTCATTACAAAATCAAATATGTGTTTTGTTTATGGTTACCAAGAAGAAGTAGTCAAGGGGCCATTAGAATACACGCAACAGCTACCCACGTCAAAAGTGTACATTCCGGATAGGTAACAAACATATACAGGGTTGACAGTCAACCCGAATCCAAATGGTCATGTCTTTGACTTAATAATTGTCTTCAAATTATACAAGAATGTTAGCAACTCTAACTGTAAACTTTATTGAATAACGTAATGTTATGTGTACAATAGCCCTTATTCCCCAATTTGCCTTTCTACAGCATGCATATTTTTTAACAGAATGAGTGTACAATGAAATAAAATTCTACCAAATTCTTTTGAATAACCTGTTCAAAACGGTTTAATATATAACATAAAAATTACATTATCAAGTGCGATCTTACTGTCTTAGGACACTATAAATTTAGAAAAAAATGTCTAATCATATTTAAAGGGGAATGACCCGATTTAAGTATAAAAGTTTACATCTTGATAGAATGGTCTCCACCCAAAACCCCATATGCAAAGTTTCGCGCCGATATTTCAATCCGTTTTGATTTGAGAGCTAAAAACGTGATTTTGTAAGCCCCACAAAGCACTTTCTAAAATTAATATTGGTCGACCAAAATGGGGCATATTTTCGCTCATAACTTCCAAACCAAACATCCTTTAGCCCTAAGATTTCACACGGTAAAGAAGAAAAACAGTAGCTTTCTCCAAATACCCAAATTTTGACCACTTCCAGTAAATCTGGAGTTCTGGGGGACGAGGCTATTAGCTATCGGACCATGACCTTTAATAACGATTTTTTACTGTCAATTTGCCATCTTCTACTGTAAAGAATATTTGTTATTTTATGCAGTGTATAGTGTATTTATTTTCAGTCATGTAATTTACAGTGATTTTGTGTTGCATTTTATTTTGGGAACATCAATGGAATCTACACTAAATTTACGCTTTCATATTTCAGCGGTTTTGTTACTGAACACTGCATTGCTAATAATCTTATTATATTATATATAAGTAGATAAGAAATTTCTTCATGTTGAGTGTGGAAAAGAATGACTTGTGTAATTGAACCGACTAAAACGATTACTCACAGCTCAAATCAAAGATAAAAACTTTGGTTGTGTCCGCTGAACCAACGTTAACATTGGTCATAGTAGCTGCATGACTTGTTACAGCAATAGTAAATTCGAAGTATTCTGTTCCTTCCAGTTCATTATCTGCAGTAAGACTTATCGTTTTCGTAGCGGTGGGATCCATTGCAGTAAAGGTAACCATATCTCCAGAAGCATCAGCATAATCAGTATCGGCCACTACAGTACCTCCACTTGTTGTAATATCTGTTGTAGAAAATTTAATTTCCAATTCACAAGAAAACACTTAATGCTCTCCCTTTAATAAAATAACTTCATTATGTTATGAATACGGTAACGATGTCAATTTGTTAATAGCCTGCACTAACAAACATGCTTTTACCAAATACATTATGACATGCATCAAGCTGTCAATATATACAAGACATCTGCATTACAACTATGCAATGAACTCCAAATTACAAAATATATTTTAAACATGCTTAAGACTGCATTTTTTATCAACTTTCATTTGGAGTACACTGGAGTTTCATGACGAAATTTGTATAACTACAATTTATTCTGACTTTCAGTCAAAACGTAATGTTTGTAAGCCGGTATCGTATTACACAGGAAGACTTACTTTATATTCTTAGATGAGTGAACGCACTTTACAAGAAAAAATAATAGCTTCAAAATGTTTCCTTCAAGGAGACTTACCAACAACGTCGGCTCTTCCCTGGTACCCCTCCTACTCTGGTAATCACGAGGCAGGCGGATTGTCCTTCGTCGTTCAGAGAGACTGAAGTTACCCAAAACATAGCTACGCGGAAATTAACATATAAACAGAAGGGTTTATATTTTGGACCAAGGATGTATAAAAACACATCAAACTGACCTAGAATAATACTGTGTTAGACACTTTTAAATAAATTTTCAAAGAAGTACAGCTTTGTATGAAAAAAGACTACTAGACTTTGAATATTGTAGTTTATGAGTACACCTCAATGAGAACTACAATAAATTATATACGTGCAATTTAAGCGGGTTTTTCATTATGACTCTACTTTGCTAATATCTTATTATATTACATATAAATAGATAAGCAAGGCCTTTATGTTGAGTGTAGAAATGAATGACACGTGCAATTGAAAAACGGTTACTCACAGCTCAAATCATAGACTGAAACCCTTTGTTGTGTCCGCTGTACCAACGTCTGCATTGGTCATAGTAGCTGTATGACTTGTTAAAGCAATAGTAAATTCGAAATATTCTGTTCCTTCCAGTTCATTATCTGCAGTAAGACTTATCGTTTTCGTAGCGGTGAGATCCATTGCAGTAAAGGTAACCATATCTCCAGAAGCATCAGCATAATCAGTGTCGGCCACTGCAGTACCGCCACTTGTAGTAATATCTGTTGTGGAAAATTTAATTTCCAATTCACAAGAAAACACTTAATGCTCTCCCTTTAATAAAATAACTTCATTATGTTATGAATACGGTAACGATGTCAATTTGTTAAATGCCTGCACTAACAAACATGCTTTTAACAAATAGATTATGACATGCATCAAGCTGTCAAAACAAAACACATTTTAACAGGAGTTCAATATATACAAGACATCTGCATTACAACTATGCAATGAACTCCAAATTACAAAAATATATTTTAAACATGCTTAAGACTGCATTTTTCATCAACTCTCATTTGGAGTACACTGGAGTTTCATGACGAAATTTGCAAAACTACAATTTATTCTAACTTTCAGTGAAAACGTGTTTGTAAGCCGGTATCGTATTACACAGTAAGCCTTATTTTATATTCTTAGATGAGTGAACGCACTTTACAAGAAAAAATAAAAGCTTGAAAATGTTTCCTTCAAGGAGACTTACCAACAACGTCGGCTCTTCCCTGGTATCCTACTCTGGTAATCACGAGGCAGGCGGATTGTCCTTCGTCGTTCAGAGAGACTGAACTTACCCAAAACATAGCTACGCGGAAATTAAACATACAAAACAGAAAGTGTTTAATATTTTTGGACAAGGATGTATAAATAAACCAATCAAACTGACCTAGAATAATTCTGTGTTAGACACTTTTAAATAAATTTTCAAAAAAAGTCACAGCTTTTATGAAAAAAAGACGAATAACGTTTAATATTGCAGTTTATGAGTACACCTCAACGGGAACTACAATAAAATATATACTTGCAATTTAAGCAGGTTGTCATTACTGAAAACTACTTTGCTAATAATCTTATTATATTACATATAAATAGATAAGAAAGGCCTTTATGTTGAGTGTAGAAATGAATGACACGTGCAATTGAAGAACAGTTACTCACAGCTCAAATCAAAAATGAAAACCTTTGTTGTGTCCGCTGTACCAACGTCTGCATTGGTCATAGTAGCTGCATGACTTGTTAAAGCAATAGTAAATTCGAAGTATTCTGTTCCTTCCAGTTCATTATCTGCAGTAAGACTTATCGCTTTCGTAGCGGTGGGATCCATTGCAGTAAAGGTAACCATATCTCCAGAAGCATCAGCATAATCAGTGTCGGCCACTGCAGTACCGCCACTTGTAGTAATATCTGTTGTAGAAAATTTAATTTCCATTTCACAAGAAAACACTTAATGCTCTCCCTTTAATATAATAACTTCATTATGTTATGAATACGGTAACGATGTCAATTTGTTAATAGCCTGCACTAACAAACATGCTTTTACCAAATAGATTATGACATCAAGCTGTCAAAGCAAAACACATTTTAACAGGAGTTCAATATATACAAGACATCTGCATTACAACTATGCAATGAACTCCAAATTACAAAATATATTTTAAACATGCTTAAGACAGCATTTTTCATCAATTGAATTTGCATTGCTCTGACCACACAAATTTTGCGTTTTTCTTCAGAATGTTGGTCAGCGGACACGCAATTTCTGAGAAATTTGGACAGTATTTTCTGTAATACCCCACCATACCTAAGAATCTCATGAGATCTCTTTTGCTCTGTGGTGTAGGGAATTTCTCAATTGCTTCAACTTTTGCAGTAATTGGCCTAATTTGCCCTTGTCCTACAACTTGCCCTAAGTATGTGACATTTGCATGGCAAAATTCATTTTTCACCAGATTCACAGTCAAGCCTGCTTGAGATAATTTCTCAAACAATTGATGGAGCTGTCTCATGTGTTCTTCCCATGTTTCGCTGTACACAAGGAGATCATCCACAGAGGCTTCACAATTTTCTATGTCTGCAATTACTCTGTTCACTAGTCTTTGAAATGTTGCAGCAGAATTTTTGAGACCAAATATGCTAACACATTGGCATTTCCAACTCTATCTATGCAATCATCAATCCGAGGGATCGGATATGAGTCGGTTTTGGAACAGAGGTTGACTTTCCGAAAATCTCTGACAAAACGAAATGAACCATCAGGTTTGGGAACCAGAATACATGGGGAGCTCCATTCACTATTGCTCTGTTTAACTATTCCATTGTCTAACATGTATTTCACCTCATTTCTGATATGTTGCAACTTGATTGGATTCACCCTATAATGATGTTGCTTTATAAGCTCGGAGTCACCTACATCAATGTCATGGGTTATGACATGTGTCTCACTGGGTACATCAGGAAATATGTTTTCCCACTCATGAATTAACTCTTTCAATTCACCTTGTTGACTTTCTGGGAGATGACCTAGTTTCTTGTCTAAATTGGCAAGTATGTCAGAATTTGGCCATTTGACACCATAATCATTTTCTGTGGTTACAGTGCTGTCCTGTTTAGGTACAGACTCTGTGATGTCATCATTTGCACACTCATCACTAACACTGGACGACACCACACACGCAGGCTTTACGTTATCATCTCTTTCATTATACTCTTTGTGCATATTTATGTGACATAATTGTCGATTTTTAGGTCTACCTGGTGTTTTGATCACATAGTCAAGGTCTCCAAATTTGTTCTCAATCTCATATGGTCCAGAATACTTGGCCTGCAAAGGATGCCCTTGTATTGGAAAAAGTGTCAAAACTTGTTTTCATTTTTGCCTGGCTCTGTTTGAAATTTTGTTTGTCAATTTCTGTGGCTCTTTGGAGCCTGTGTCTGAATTGAGACACATAGTCTAACAAATTCACATCAGGATTTTCAACAACCATTTTTCTTTCAGTAGTTTCAATGGTCCCCTTACTTTGTAACCAAACACCAACTCAAATGGACTGAATCCTAATGACTCTTGTAAGCCTCCCTGGTAGCAAATAACAGGAGATGAACTCCCTCATCCCAATCCCTCTCAAATTCAAAACAATAGGTTTTGATCATTGTTTTCAATGTTTGGTGGTACCTTTCTAGGGCCCTCTGGGATTCTGGGTGGTATGCTGAAGAACTGTACTTGGGCATTCCCAACTGGTCCATCACTTGTTGGAACCTGACATGTAATTTGATCCTTGATCAGACTGAATTGATTTTGGAAGGCTTACTAGGGTGAACAACTTTGTTAGAGCTTTCCCTATATTCTGTGCCTTAATATTTCTCAAGGGGATAGCCTCAGGGAATCTTGTGGAAGACACACATGATGGTCAGTTAAAGACGATTTCCTGATGGTCTTTTGGGAAGTGGTCCTTACGCAATATATTAAGAACCTAAAGGTCATCAAATGCTGTATTGGTTGCAAGGGAGCAGTAGGAATTTTCTGGATTTGGGCTTGCCCACCCTTTGACAGTGGTGACAGTCTTACAATACTCAGACACGTCTTCTGAGGTAGGCCACCAAAAATGACTCCTAATTCTGTCATGTGTTTTTCTCACAATAAGGTCTGCCGAGGCACTATCATGCGCTTATGCCTATCCACTTCCCTATGGTATACCTTTTGCCTACAAGATGCACAACCTTCCATTCTCATCTACAAGTGCATCGGCGTGGCCGCCATTTTCTATCGGGGGACATCAATCATTTTGCCTTGTAGAAAAATAGAAAGAAAACTATACAGGAATTTGCTCGGCTCCTGTTGCTTCAATGCCCTCTCACCTAAATTCCTAAGTGCTGGGTCATTTTGTTGAAATTTACCAGATTGCATGGCTTAAAGGGTTCCTTTACCGCGTCCCCCCCTAACCTTCTATCATGCTCAGGGCTGGTTTCATTGTTTACCAGCTTGTCACTTTGTTCTGGATTTTCACTACTAGGGAAGTTTCGTATCCCCTGAACGCAGGGAAGATGACCTCCACATTCCTCTAACTTTGAGAGAAAAGTTAGCCTTACATTTGGGACCAAGTCACCCTTGACGCTCTTCCTATATGTATGAGTATTTGACTCATCACATGCTCACTGTTCCTGTGAGGCTTTTATGGTCATGACCTATGCTATGCAACATGCGTTGGAAAAATTCCTGCGTTCTCCTGATCAAATTATCCTGTACAAGGCACCTGGGAAAATATGGGATCTGGAGTATTGTCCCTGCCAAAATCATCCCTAACAAATGGATACCACCCTTTTTACTGGGAGTTATTGTCTAACACCAATTGTGACCCAGCTTACAGAAAAAGGTTGATTTCCAAAATTCATTTGGGAAGAGGGTACAATAATAACAATCCCCCATACCTATCCCTAATCAATGCATATTCCTGTGGCAAATCTTAATATTAAATGGCAAGATTTCATCTTCCATATCAATAGACTGTGCACAGAACGTGTCCCGCATGATTCAAATGGGTTTTGGATCTAAACTATCACTCTCAAAGTGACCCAAATCCCTCCAAAACAAAAGGACCTTTAAAGTATCCAGAGCTTTTTTCCTGTGTCAATTCCCTTTTGTGAAATTCTTGTTAGAACAGAAGATATGACTTTGTTGACCTCAAAGTAACTGCACAACCTATTTGGTTTTGAATCACTTTTGGCGCCCTCCTTTGGGGGGATATCCATTGTATTCCACACACCGTTGACTTGGATGTCCGGGCTTTTTACAGTGATGGCATGTGACCTGTGATTTGTGGCCATCCCATGCTATGTTTAGCACCAATAGTTCTTGCTCCCTTTTAATGGGAACGACTGGGATTTCCCCTCCTGTGTGCTACATGCGGGGACGCTTTGTTAGAACCCCGAACTGTATGTTTGTACTATTGCTACGAGTAAAATTCTTTGGATCGGCCTACTAGATTACTCAGCTTATGTGTCAAACCATAATATTTGGCCTTCACGGCTGCTTCACGCAAACTGTCAATTTTGTTTTCATCCAGATGTATTTTGATATCTGGATGTAGACACTGTTTGAACTCTTCAACTAACATCAACTCCCTAAGTTGACCACAATTTTGCCCGACTTCTTTCGAGAGAAGCCAGCGATCAAACATTTGTTCCTTTACACAAGCAAATTCATCTTTTTTCTGACAAGACCTGAATTTTTGTCTATATGCCTCTGGCACCAATTCATATCTTTGAGCGCTGCCTGCTTAACCTCGTCATAATCACTATATCTGTCTAATGACATGGCCGAATATATTTCTCGGGCTTTACCAATGAACGCTGACTGTAGCAACAAGGTCCAAGATTCCTTGGGCCATTTCAAGCTATTGGCAATTTTCTCAAAGTGTAAGAAGTATTTGTTTACTTCTTGTTCCTGAAATTTTGGAACCAGGCGAATATTTTTCGCCGCATCAAAACCAGAGGGCTTGGAAGAGTCTAGACGAGCTAACTCTAACTGAGCTTCTAGCTCCTTTTGTTTCATCTCCATTTCCATTTCCTTTTGTTTCATTTCATTTTGCAACTTTTCCTTTTCTAGTTCTTTGTCTTTTTCAATTTGCAATTCCATCTCTTTTTGTTGGATCTCTTTTTGCATTTGCATTTGCATTTTTTCTTTTTCTAATTCAATTTCCTTTTCTCTAATTTCCTTTTGCATTTCAAGTTCTGTTAATTATACGGCATCATTTGTTTCAGAACCTCTTCTGTCTTATCCAAATATGAACTATCCCAAACATCTTCCTGGACAAATTTTTCAATGAAATTATTCTTGATGACTTGCTTTCTCATAGCATGTTTTGCTTCAAGACCTAAATGCTTGGCTAGTTTCATTTATTCAGGCTTGAACCACAATGGTAGTACATGTAATACACACACAATTTTGTATGCCAAAATGTGCACAGTGCTTGTAATATTAAAACACTTTTTAGGTGTGTAAATTTTGAATAATAAGGCTCAAATTTATCTAACTTCAATTCCCGAAGACAAGCACCCAATTCTGTTAAGACGTCTCGTAGACGTCAAAGGTCAGAAATACATATACCTTTCAAACACAAATAAAATGAGCCTTGTGCACAAGTGATCTGAATTTTATAATATAACGCAGATTTAATGATTTGTAATCGGTTTGGTTCAGCAATTTGGTATGTCCCAAAACAATAATTATATATATTAAAATTACACACAATTAGTTACGATATGGTACTTAGAGTTCACTAGTGTCCTGTGTTGAAAGCATTGGAGTTCAACGACAAAATGACAGCGCATAAGTCAGGGGTGGATTTAATTTTTTTTCTGTATTGGCCCGTCGGGCCAGTGAACTAGGAAACCTACTGGCCCTGCAGTGAACTCACTGGCCCAACCATTTTCCATGCTATGGTAATGAATTTCGTTCTTACGCCAACCTTTGATAATTGGCCTAAATGTCAAAAATACAATAGGCCCTATGTTTGAGCCCTCATACCTGAGGAGCTCTCAACTTATGGTTGGAGTGGTTACAATTCCAAAAGCTCCGAACTTGGGCTTTGGAACTGATGTTTTAAATAAATTTGGTCTTCGATTTTGTTTATATGGACTTAGGAACTGCATTTTAGGTCAAATTAGAGGTTGAGGTGATGATGAACTGGTAAAATTTCCCCAGGAGCTAAAACTCTGTGTGAGTTTTGTGGCAGTCTGAAGAACTGCAAAAGAGGCGCGAACCGGGAGTCTTGAAGGACGCACATACCCATAGCGCCATTTCAGATCAGGTGCCCCGATTCCCTCCTCCCCAGGGTTCCTCAGTACCTGTGTCAATTTTTTTCTATTTTTCTCTTTCGCATTTACTTTACCTCAAATTTTTCCACCACCTACATATGTAGTTTGTACACAAAATTATAATTGATAAATGTGGACAAAAGTACCCCTCATGTTCTACAAAACATAATTATTTGCTCAGTCTTTACTTTGGGAGATAGCTGGAGATAACCTCGGGTCTGTTTCTTTTCATACTCGCTCCTTTGCATCTTTTTATTACTAGGAACGTTTTGCTAATTTCTGTTTCTTTGGTCCACTGCAAGGTAGACGTTTCATATCACTACAATTGGTTAAGAAATGCTTCATTTCTGCTGAATTTTGTAGTTAAAATGCCGAGAAGCAGCGTGATATACATGCGCTGTTATGATATTATGTTGCAATTGCACATAAAATGCTAAGATTGACAGGGGAACTAACACATCCATCTGTGTTAGGGAAGTTGTGCCAGTGGGAGTCATCTCTAGTGACTGATGATCTTTGAAAAAGCCAAAATGGCATGAAAATAATTAAATAAAATGCTGAAGCATTCTTAGGACATTTCACATGGAGGTGAAACTGGAATTTATTACAAGACCTAACAAACCTATATTTCTGAAAATTCAACTGGCCCAACGGGCCAGCTCAGTTGAATTCTTACTGGCCCGACATGAATTTCACTGGCCGCGGGCCAGTTGGCCAGTGCTAAATCGAGCCCTGGCATAAGTTCACATAAATATCCATGGTATATTCCATGCGAATTTTCTGAGTCTTGAAGGTAATTTTGTCCAGCAGTTCAAGACGACAGGGTTTTCCCTTGACGGCACTAATATTCTGCAATACAATCCAGGTATTCTACCACCATAAGTCTGTCGCTAATGTCCTCATATAGGACCACAAACTGGAATCCCTTTTGATTACAAAACTGTGAAGCTCTTCTGGCTTAAATAGTACCAGGGGTGGTTTTAATTTTTTTTCTGTATTGGCCCGTCGGGCCAGTGAACTAGGAAACCTACTGGCCCTGCAGTGAACTCACTGGCCCAACCATTTTCCATGCTATGGTAATGAATTTCGTTCTTACGCCAACCTTTGATAATTGGCCTAAATGTCAAAAATACAATAGGCCCTATGTTTGAGCCCTCATACCTGAGGAGCTCTCAACTTATGGTTGGAAAAAAAAAAAAAAAAAAAAATATTCTGCAATACAATCCAGGTATTCTACCACCATAAGTCTGTCGCTAATGTCCTCATATAGGACCACAAACTGGAACCCTTTTTGATTACAAAACTGTGAAGCCTTCTGGCCTTAAATTAGTAGGTCAGCCACTTTGAAAAAAGGCTCTAGTTTTCGAGTCAGGTTAGGGTGGTTGAGTAGAAAAATGCCAATGGTACCATTGTTAGGGATATGTATGGATCATCACCTGAGTGGTGTGGATGTAGAAATTCAGAAGGGTGCAATTATTTTTTTATGGGCCAAAAAAGGCAAAATTGACCCAAATTAAGGTAAAAAGCAATAGAATTGGATTATTTATTTCGCGACTTCATATTGTAATGTAATACTAATAAAAATTCCCCCACTAAAATTTGTTTTTTCCAGCAACCCTGGTTGCATTTTATCTTATTCTATCAACAGACTGTGAACTTTGCAAACATCACATAACACAATTCATAATCCCTACTAAGCAAAAAAAATAAAATTTAATAACATTTTTTTTACTCTAACGTGCCTGATATCAGTCTGTCTGAAAAGACAGAACAGGTTTGGATAACTTCCAATTTAATTTGCTGATGCACAAGTTTTTGCAATTGAAATAATTTTGGTTGCATATACATTGAAATTCGGTTTGCCATCTTTAAGATGACTAAATAAAACATCAGTGACTGATACACAGCTTTAGGATACCCGATTGTTTAGTCAACATTTCCTTAACAACCATCCATATTCTATCATATTTTTGCAGTTAAGAAAAGTGTTCAATATCGCTTTCTCATTGCACGGCTCACATTTTATCTGTTTTGCCCTTTTTCCCAATCGTCTCTAGTAAAATTCTTGTTGGTATACGTTACTTAGTATCTCCAATTCAATGTTTTTATAAGCCTAGCTTCTTAGTGTTGGCAACTGGGCTTTTTTCAAATTTTCGTTCCAATTAAAAACTCATATTCTGAAATTTCCTTTTCCCAAAGGATTCACTAATGGCCTGATTGTTAACATTTGTTAGCTAGCTCAATTTGATACATTAATTTTGAAGTACATTTTTCTAAAGGGTAAAAACTGTTGCAAATGTTTGCAAGCACCACAAGTAAACGTTTTTTTGCACGTTGATGATACTTATGGGTCCTTTGTTTCCAAATTCTTGGCACAGCTGATTGTAATACAAGGTAATCTAAAAGGACACCCCGTTTTTGGTTATTTTGGTTAAATCTGGGGTAAAGTTACAAGCAACCATTTCTATCATACAAACTTTACAATGTAATGAAGCCAGATTTAATCCATTGTTTAAAATACAGAGTTCTTCTAGAACTTGTTATACATTCGTTATTTCAATTGGTATTCATTAAATGGTCTTTAATTTCCGTTGAACTTTGGATGGGTTACTTTTTAGGCCATATATCGACAAGATTGTAGGTAGAAGTTGGACAATATTAGCCTTTTCAGATTTTTATGATAAAATTTGTTAATGGTTTTATGATTACAGTTACAATTTAAATCTCAAGATTTAAAAAATCATTTTTTTGAATTCATAAAGTGGAATGTTTTTCCGGTTTTTTGACATGTTTGTCATCCTTTTTGAGCCAAATTAACTTCATGAATCTATAAAGGAACGGAAGATGAATCCATTTTTAGGGGCCACCATTCTTATAATCATTTATTAATGTCATCCCCTTAACTCTCTCTTTATTTATATTGCCCCATACAATTTTGAAGACTGTTTTATTTGAAAGGTTTACCAATCTCATTGGGTATATTTAAGATACCGAAACAAAATGTCAATTGTGAGGAAAGTAGCATTTTAATTACAGTAATCTTTTCCAACCATACCTTAAGTTTCTTTTTTTCCATATTTGTGATAGTCTTCATAATCTTGTCAACTTTTCCTTCCCAATTTTTATCAATGTCATTTATTGATTTTCGTACTACTACATATACCCCGTATTTTTACAATTTGTTTGGAAATAATCTCATTTAAGATCATGTACAATCTTTTGATTTGTTTTTTTCTGAACAAGCCACATGGCTTTCTGGTCTTCATTTGGTTTAATTTAGTCCAGAACAAATATAAAACGATCTAAAATTTTGAGAACTTTCATTAAATATCACTCACATCTTTGACAAAAATTGTAATATCGTCAGCAATATAAGGTGTAGCGAGCGACCTTTTTAGCCGTATTCTTCAAAAGGAATTTTAATATGCTTGTATATACATTTGATTGTCTTATTTTATGGGCAAGTAGTTCAATTGCTAATATAAAAAGACTGGTGAAAGTGGGCATCCTTGTCCGTACTCCTTTTTGTAATACATAACAAAAATCTAATACGGTTACCATTCTGTATAACAACTTGAAATATATCATTGTATATTGTTTTTTACCCATTTATAAATGTTGGACCAAAGTTATACACTTTAAGGGCTAAAATAAGATATTCTCTATCTATGCTATCAAAAGCTTTACTGAAATCAAGGAAAGTGCTGCAGCACCAGGGATATTGGGGATTTTTTTCAGTATCTCTAGAACATTTCTCTAAGTTCTTGCATTTTCGCCAATATATCTAACCTTTAATATCTCCTGTTTGGTCGGAGTCAATACGTAATGGAATAATTTCTGGAGTTTTTTGCAAGCGCTTTAGTGGCATTTTATAATCGATATTTATTAGTGAAATTTTGTTCTCCAATTCGTTAATTCATCCCTTGATAGGTCCTTTCCCCTTATGCAATAACGTAATTACTCCTTTTCTATGGCTAGGTGCGATAGGCCGTGCTCTAAACCTTCATTAAGGGAAGTTACAACACATCTTTATTTTGACCAAAAGCATTTTGTAAACATTCTGGAGTAAGTCCATCATACCCGACGTTATTGTTTGCATTTCTTTTAAATGCACTGGTAACATTCATCTAGGGTTAGTTTGCCTTCACAAAAACAATCTTTTCTTTCTTCATCATTAACTTCTTATCCAATTCGTCTGCAATCGGGCAAAGACTGGGGGTTGAGAGTATAATCTTTTTAGAAGTTGCTCATAAAATTTCACTTGCTCATCTAATAATTCATCTTGATCACAATAACTGGTACAATCTGGTTTCTTAAACTAGTAATTGTTTTACCTACTGAATTTCTTTTTTCTAAATTAGAAAATATACTAGTGGTTTTTTTTCACCATCTTGTATCCATTTTTTCTTTTGATCTAATTATTGCTCCTTTTGTTAATTTTGGCCAAGCAATTTCAAGGTCTAGTTTCGCTTTGGTATTTTATTGTGATTTTCTATTGAGCTATTATTGTTTAAAGCTTCCCTTGCTATTTCCATTTTCGTTTCTAATTCTTTAATGCTAGGAGACCTTTTACATTTTTCCGAACTATACTTAATAGTTAAACCCGCTAATTTCATTTTTTTATAAGATCCCACATCATTCTAGATGAAGAGTGTCCTAATTTCATTATAATTGTCATCTATTTTTTTCATGTACATGGTTTTGTATTTCTCATCATCTAAGAGACTGTTGTTAAATTCCACATCCTTTTCTCTTTTTTTAGCAATATTAACAACCAACTTTGCTTTTTACAGCTAAATGGTCTGTTCCACCAGGAGCAGTTTATTATTACAACAGTCTAATATTATTGTTCAATTAATACAGGACCAATAAGTAATCCAATGTTGACAGTCAGATAGGATGTTTCTTCTTTGCCAGGTAATCTTTTTTTCTTGTGGATGTTTCTTTTTTCCAAGAATCGCACATATTATTATTTTTCGAAAATTTTGTAAACAAAGTTTTTTAACTTAGAGTTGTGTTTTTCTTCTCTATCTAGGAGGTCAATATTAAAGTCACCTCCCCTAATATTGTGCCCGTCTATACCAGGTTGGTTAAGAGATTTTCACTTTTGATCACAAGCAGGTTTTTTCTTTCTCATAGTGGGTCCCCATAAAATCCATAAATTGTATACGTATCATTAATTTCTACTTTCAAGCATAACAACCTATCGTTTTTCGTTTAATCAGTGAATAACATTGACTAGTTTAAATCACATTTGGTGATATAAGTTATTAGACCCTTTACTATGTTGGGGTACATAGACACTGCATATAATTCCACCAACCCCATTCATTTTTCCAAGAATGTTTCATTTTTCTAAAACATTTCTTCTTGAAAAAAATATTCAGATTTTTTCTTTTCAACCATTAAAAACCGCCCTCCTTTCTTTCTCTTCTTAGTCCACGTACATTTAATGTGAGAAAGTTAAGGGTTTGGTTTTGTGCTTTTACTCATATTGTATTTTTTTTTGTTTTAACATTAATTATATTACATACATGTAATCAATTGTTTTATCGCAATCGTATTGTTTGCCATGTGTTTCTGACAATGTCACTTTCATCTGTAATTTGCAACATGTTGCCATTATTGTACAGAATGCGATTTATCATATATATATAATAATTTACATTTCTTAGATTTTTAAGAATTAAGTTTTACAGTGATGCAATTGTTCCCTTGCTCACTTTCTGGAAAAGTCTCACGTCTGATCTCCCAAGTTTAACAACAAGTAGGCTATTGGAGATTTTAAATCTACCTTTTTTGGATACTGTAGAAGCATTACTGTCCGCGTTTTGAGAGTGATTTCTTACGTTTATGCTTTTTCTTTTCTTTTCCATTTTTTTGCCTCATTCCTTTTGTCTTCAGGGTTTTTTTCTCCTGTCAGAGTTTGTTTGTTTCAGAGACTTAGGCGAACAGAAGCGGTGTATTGTTTAGATCTATTATCATCACTTTTTTCTTCATTTACAGAGTGTTTGACTTTGAATCTATGTATCTCAACTCATCCTTCACTTTTTGCCGGCATCGCCACTAACAACTTATCTCGGACTGATGTCAATAGTCCCTCCACTTGTTTTAGTACCTCATGGAGATTTTTGTCACTCCCCAGGCTTAATGCAATGGATCTAGTAGATCTTCTACACTTTCAGAGCGTGACTGAATTGAAGTTCCTGGTGTAGCAAGATGCTCGTACTTCTTTCTGCCTATTTACTGGATTGTTGGCCACAAGAAAAAGGAACATCTCTTTCTCTTTGAGAACTGTTTTTCATGGTTGATTCTGCAGTGTCAGTGCTTTGCAATATGCCCTGTTTCTGACATCGGAAGCATACAGGCGCTTTGTAAGAGAGCAGCTTTGCTTTGTATGGGGCGCACACCACTAAATAAAACGCTCCATTGAAAGACAACGTAAAGTACCACAATCGCGCCCTGCTGATTTGCACAACTGGACAAAAAACCCCCGCGGTGACAATATTTTGAATGTTTGATACCATTTCCCCTATAGAACACAACTGACACTTTCAAAGAATTTAGCAATTTTGATACATTCTAGTGTAGATTTTAAGAAAAGGGCATATGAACAAGCGCCACCCTATTTTATCCGACGTGGCACTACTCATATCCGCTTTCGGTCGTACTTTCGCTTCGACCAGGGCCGGAAGTCGAGGGCCTACTTCCTACACAGAAACTCGAATTTTCAAAATTTTTAAAATAATTTTGAGCGTTTTTTTTTTTATAAAACCATACTTTTATTATAAGATACCACCCTCACTGGAAAACCGGTCCCCAAATGACGGCAAAATATCTCACACCGGTTTTGGTTTTTTAACCGGACTCACTACCATTTCACCAAATGTGGAGTGATTTTAGTGTTGTGCCTCCCTTTGAACACACTTGAGATATCTGTTTTTTTATTTTTTTCTTAATTTTTTTACAAATATGGCCTTTTAGAAAAAGTGGTCAATTTTGACCTTCCCCAGCGACACATGAAAAGGGAGTTATGGCTCTCCATGTTAATTGATATATTTTTTTTATTTTTTTTATTTTTTTTATTTTTTTTATTTTTTTTATTTTTTTTATTTTTTTTAAAATCAACTTTAAAACACGTTTTTTGTGAACCAAGTATGTTTTGTGAGATTCAAACACCT
>JAMKCH010015020.1:0-24050 GCA_023653785.1 Ophioderma brevispina | reverse complement strand
CCAGAAGCGAGGCAAATCCATGATAGAAAACAGTGTTGTGCAAGGGTAAATGTAAGCTAATTTGTTATCATCACCATCAAACAAATATTTTCGTGAGTATAGTTTTAGTAGATTCAAAAAGTGTGATGGTAAGCGCATTTTTGGAATGAAAAATGTGCAAGCAGGATGATTAATATGCGAACCCAAAAGCTTAGATAGACTTATGTATTAAAGAAACGAATTTTGTCAAACTATTTGAAACAAGTGTTATAATATCAGCCTATAGTACTAATAGAATTTTAAGCCATAAAACTATTATAAATTAACAAGAGTCTATTCGCCTTTCTATTTTCACAGATGGGAATGAAGCTAATGTTGTAACAGACAGAACGACCACAACAGAAACAGAAGACGAGAATTGCCATACGAAAACGTTACCAAAAAAGAAACATGAAGCAAGATGGTAAAGCCAAATAACCGTCGTTATTTTCATGTTTTTATTCGTAGGCTAAACAAACTCAGTTTAGAGAATGAGTTATGATCCGAGCTAGCTTTCTCCAGAAAGTTGCGTTTGATACGTTTTTTATACGTCCATTTTTGCGGAAACCCCGATCTCAAAATCGTATCCTCTTTTATAGTTTGGGCACTCTTTTAAGCTTAATATAATGACGTTAGCGCAATCTCGTTGTAAAAGGTGCTTAATACATTTACAGCATCAAGCTAAAGCATTACACACGCATGGTGAATTGATACCGCATTTTAAGAAGTGGTGCCGTCAGTCCAACTAAAAAGGGGCCGGACGAGTGTATTTCATTTCATTTCATTTATTCAGGACTCATCAAAAGAGACAACATAATATTGCACACAGGAAATTAAAAGCAAAAATATCTAACATATTAAATCATTGTAAAACATTAGATCAGAATTACATCGGCAAGAATGGGGGATTGATATACAAACGGAAATTGAGTACTAAGGATTACCCAAAACCAAAAAGCACTTGATTAAACAAAAGCTTAATTCCATGGGGTCCTTATGACAGAGAAGGAAGACAAAAAAGATATTTTACAATGTATAAAATAAAATATATAACATTCAAAAACTATTGCACACTGATTGTAAAAATCATTGCACATCAGCACTACAACAGTGCTTTCACTCCACAAATCACTCACTACTCACTTACAATCACTCAATTTCACTCACTCACTCACTCACTCACTCACTCACTCCTCACTCATCACTCACTCACTCACTCACTCACCCAGCGTCTCGCTCACTCGCTCGCTCGCTCGTCCGCCGCCCGCCGCCGCCAAACCAACACAAACAAAAAAAAACCGAAAATTAAAAAAAAAAAAAAAAAAAACCCACAAAACAACCACCAAACAAAAATAACCAAAGAACTAAAATAACTCACTCACTCACTCAATCACGCAATCAATCACTCAAACTGTAAATTCAAATAACGCAAGAATTCCAACCAAAACAAACCCACACAAAAATACCCATCACTAAATACTCAATACCAATACTCACTAACTCACTCACTCAATAAACACTAAACCAAAACACAAACCCAAAAACCACCACACAAACACCAAAACAACCAACTACAACACTCACTAACTAACTAAATAACTCACTCACTCAAACACCCACCCACAAACAACACCCACTCACTCACTCAACTAACTCACTCAACTCATATAAATAAGAAATCACTCACTTCACTCACTTTTTTTAAAAAAAAATAACTCACTCACTCACTACTCCACTAACTCACTCACTCACCCACTTCAACTCACTTCCACTCACCCACCCACCCACCACCCACCCACCCACTCACTCACTCACTCACTCATCACTCACTCACTCACTCACTCACTCACTCACTACTCACCCACCCACCACCCTCCCATTCATCCACCTGTACATTCCACCCTGAAAATTAAAAAGATGCCCCACAAACATACCAAAAAAAGCAACTCAAACTGAAAAGTAATATTAGCACAATGCACAAAAAACTACCGTAAAAACCCTGTTTACCATATACAAAAGGATCTTGTTCGCATAATTTAGCCTTATTTGCAAGGTTGCTTTTGACACTATCTTTAAACAACTCAAATATTAATCTGTTAATACTGTTAGGCAAACAGTTACGTTGATGGATAAGCCTGGATAGCAGCGGATTAGCAGTAGTATGGAAAAAGTAGAACGCATTACCCATGGTCTTGGAGTGACAAAATTGTAAATGCTATTCCTTGTATAGTGATCATGATTGTGGAAATACGGGTAAAATGGGCACCGCAAGATATCAGCCAAAAGATACCGTGCCACGATTTTAAAAACATGATTTAACTTGAGTGGGACAACGCGGTCACAAACGGAGAGCATACCAATTTTGTTGAATACTTCTTGCCCAATATACTGTATGAATGATTACCCATTCCTACAAAATAAACTAATCATTTATTCTGCATTGTTGCAAACGTTTTGAGGTTTTGAGATAGAGATGAATACCAAGAGAACAAGCGTAATCAAAGACATTGTATAAATGCTGAGCCAACAGTTATCTTGCATTTTTGTAATTGAGAAAACTGGCCTGACTGTACGGATTTAATTCTTGCACCAGATTGATGATGTTAAGAGAATTAATTCGCCAGAAAGGTTTCATCAAGTGTGACACCTAAATACTTTATGAATTGCAGTCTTGCATTGGCTCCATTGAAGACAACGGAAAAGGAGTGTTTTTCGTCAACCGTCTTTTGGTACGAAAACAAAATGCTTCAGTCTTGACGAGATGGAGACAGAGACGGTTGTTATCAACCATCCATTGTCTACAGGAAGCCAATTCCTGAACCAAAACCTATCAGCAATGTATTGAGGGTTCTTACCAGCCACAAGCAAGGCACATCCTCGAGCATTAGAGTAAACAATTTGGCAGTTGCAATGACGGCCAGGTGTTCACATAGCACCGAATAATAGAGGCCCGAGGATACTCCCCTGTGGAACTCGCAATTATTTTGAGCGGATCTGAGTGGGAATTACAACTTTAACACTTGTTTTCTACCACTCAGATAGGATTTTAAAACACTCCAAAGAGGCGATTCCCATAGCCTCCCAGCTTCCTCAAGAATGACATGATCGACAGTGTCCAAATGCTTTTTGGAGGTCAATCAACACCAACCTGATTTTAATTACCTTCAGATAATGGAGAATGTAGTCCGTGAGATGAAATAAGCAGAATCAGTTGAATAGGACCCTCTAAATCAGAGTGGAAAGCTATACAGGATGTTATTTTCTCTAGATAGCTCTCAAACCTGGACTAGACAGCCCCTTTCCAATAATTTGAACCACAGTGAGAATACGGACAGGCTGTAATTGCCAAAGTCAGACCTATCATTTTCTTAAACAATGGTGTAACACGAGCGATTTTGAGTATATACTAGGGATTATTCCTCGGACAATTACTAAGGAATGAAACAGCATGTTTTCTATGACACCATGAAATTCTAATGTATTTGATATGGTGTATTGAAAGTAGCATTATTCATCAGGATACATAGTGTAGAGTAAAACCATGGACATAATACAGAGAGAACAGCGAAAACCAACGCGAAAACCACCATTACCTAATTCGATTACCCATTCATTTCGACAAAGCTAGGGCACTCGATGTGTGTCATGTGCTACACGAGGACCGTTTGTGATTATATCTCTCTGCCGCGGTCGATTCAGTTGACTACGGGGAAAAGCTGTTGCCAAAAAACTTTGTAATTTGACCGGATGTTGTGACCACTGACTGTAGGGGTTTGTGGAAAATGCACGTACATTCAATTCCATCTTTTGGCAAGTTGTTGTATCACCAACTAGGAGAATTTTGTTTTCGAAACTCACCGAAACCCCCATCAAAATCCGTCATTCTTTGTGGAGCTACCGACGTATAAAATAAGCTTAATAAGCTTGCATTTTGGTGATTTTGTGACCCGATGTTAAAACTTTGGTGAAAATAATATGAAAAATGTCTCCGCTCACTTCAGGAACTCTTGAGAACGAAAACGGATGTTTATTTTGTATGAAAGTTCAATGTACTTGTGTAAAATGTAACATGGATAACTTCTGAAACTGGTTGCCACAAGCGCGCCCAAACACGTGTAATTGTTAACCCATAGAAAAACCCACAAACTTGTAATATTTAACCTTCCGGTTTATGTTGAATTTGTTACCGCATGGCTGGTTGATAGCCGATACCATGTAGAACTGATTCCAAAGTCAGTCTTTCATCTGAAATATGAATGTGATAAGTCAACTTTTATACCTAATTAAATGTAAATAAATTAAAATTAATTACACCCTCGTCTCCGAAGGGGGGGGGGGGTTGTTACGCTCCGTCTATTCTTTTCGCCCAAACAAAAAAACCCAACAACCCCGGTGTCAAATGAGTATGTATTGACATTTTATGCTCCGCTTCAATGCCCCCCCCCCACTTAAAAACCTATGTCGGGGTATAGGAAAGGTAAAGGGTGATCCCAAAGTGATGGCTAGGTGTGGCAATCACCCCCCATAGGCGTAAATCCAGGGGATGGGGGGATATATCTCCCCAAGATTTTGATGAGGGGGGATGGTCATTACGATAATACCCCAATGTTGATATATACCCATTCACGTGTTTTGACCCCAAAATAACCCCAGTTTACAATAATAGTTTAAAAATGGTAATTTCCGCGCGCTTCTGGCGCGCCATTGTTCAAATTACAATCTATTTAATGTTTTAGACGTCTAAATGGCACATTTTTTTTTAGGCGCGCTAGTAAAAATGGATCTTTTCAGACAACCCCATGTGATCCATAAAGTTTCATCAACCCAATCCCCATGTCAAAAAGAATTTAAGCCACTGCACCTTCAGGAGGGAAATACAAACACGCCCAGTACGACAAGGATATCACAGAAAATTTGATTTTAGTTTGAAATAGAAGCAGGTCCCTTTCTTTCCTTTGATACCAAAATGAGTACCAACATACTAACATGTCATAATGACGTCATAATGTCTCTACAAGATGGAAAATGTTTTTTTTAAGTGTTACAATATTATTTTGAGCCAGAATATTTGCAAATATCAATGTTCTACTAATCCAGTATTTTAAAACTTTATTACCTTATGAAGTCATAGTGACATCATCGTTAGTCTCCTACCACTATTTTGGATGAATGGAAAGAGTATAAATAATACAATCTAAGCTATACTGTAGGCAACCAAATTTATAGGAACTTGCATGTTCCATAAAGAAAATTCAGCCGAAGGCCAGTCAGCCCTTCCTGAGACAGAGGGGGATTATCGCCATGATCTCTAGCGGTATGGTGATTAATAAAAAAAGGCGGACAGCAACGTGATAGGGTCTTGAAACTAGTTGTGTTCGGTGGTACTTCCTCATTAGTCATGGTAAAAATAAATCATTTAAAGTTATGCCAAATTATTTGTGGGTTATATGTAACCGAAATTCAATACATGATTCTACTGCAGAAATATTAAATTTCAGATTTTTTTAATTTATTGATTTTTTTTTAACAACAAACAGGCAATATGATTATGACCTTTAAATTCATTTTCAAAACTATTGGAGGGGAAAAATACTAAGTCCAACTAAGTTTTTGGGAGGAAACAGCAATTTGAGTAATTTGTTTAAAGAATGTCTATATGTATTGTGTTTATATCAATAATTGACTCGATGGCTGGCAAATGCATAGATAATATGAAGTGTATGGATAGTTAATAATTTTCTGCAGTAGATATATTCCTAACAAAATACTTCTTTTCAATACTGGACACTGACTTAATATTGTGAAAGTGTTTCAATTTTAATAATGTCAACGGGCGTTGGTGAGCCCTCGTCTGTAATTTCCAATCAGTGGCCTATTGCTCATACAAGTTAGGTTTCCTTTTTGGCTGAGTCTTGAAGCAAATGTGATGGAAATTGAGGCTAGATCGTGCTCGCGATAGCTGCGTTATTTCACCGCATTAAGACGATCTGTGTCTGCAGAGTGTTGCGTACGCTATTTGCCCTGAAGTTTGAAGGTTACAACAATAAGCAGTGGTGGCGCCAAAGAGGGATGGGGTGAGGGGAAAATTAATTGTTGGGATCCAAAATGATTATAAAACTTTGCAATTTGTTCCCAAACATGCACAAATGCCTTTCTCCCTCGACACCCCGCAACTGATCAAAGACCTTACGACAGATTGTTTGGAAATTTAAGAAACGCAAGTCCCTGCTCAACTCATACTTTAAGCTAGCAAAGGTTGGCCGAGGGTAAAGAAGGCTGGTATGATAGGGGTATAGACGAGGTATGACGTTAGTGTTAATTGAGAATTAGGTTAATAATAACGTTGGTTTAGAGTCTTTCGAGGTTTGTAGTTCAATTAGAATTTGTCACGCCGGGGAAATTTGTCCCCGGGTACAGTCTAGACATGTAGGAAGTGCTCAAGTGAACAGCTTCATTTTCTTGTTTTGAAACTCAAAATGGCAAGAAATTTTTTGAAGTTGTTTGATAAATATATATACTTAGAAATTTAATTGTGCAATATTATTTGTATGAAGTTCATTTGTCTTATCTGTTTCTGTGTTATTGATTTGTTCTTGAATGTTATACGCATAAAATGCGGTTATGATTTAGGCAACAAGATTAACAGATAGTTATTATTGTTAAGGGGCCTTCGTAACAAATTTGTTGATGAATCTATTTGACATATGGTCAAATTTGGCTGCTTAACAGGGAATACCCTACCCGATACCGACCCAACTATAGCTACGTGCGGTATGTGTTATTCTTAAAAGTCCATCACTAATTACAGTGGTGGGAGGATTCTATGGGAAAATCACAATGACAGTGGTATTAGTGAAAATGGAATCACGTTGACTGTTGAGCCAATCACAGCAACATGGTATTGGTGGTAGGGCTGAAGTCAGCTTTGAGACTTAAATATTTGAAAGCTGGATTTTTAATGGTTATTTATGATCTAATTAGCAAATCAGATATGCTGTAGTAAAAGACAGGTAGTGCTTGGGGTTAAATTAAAAGATTATCTGAATTTATGTATTTTAAGTTTATGAAATGTGCGTCTCAACCTATCTTCTAATTGAGAGAGGAAAATAAAGAATATACTGCAAAAACGATAATTACTTTTGGTAATTTAGCGTGCCTCATAAGTTGATTAACAATATCCGGAGGGATAGGGGACAAAATGACGATATGAAAATTTTAGAAACACTAGCAAACTCTAAACAGGTCTCATGAGTCTAATTAAAAATGTGTGGTAGGTATCCACATATCCCGAGAAATTCTTTGAAATTCAGATAGGTCCGACTACTTAAACAAGAAGGTGTGTGTTTTTGTCAAATAGGCCAACAATGTTAACTTCGAGATTAATATTATATTGCTTGACACTTTTCATGCATGTTAATGGTCATTCAAAATTTCTTTTAAAAGGGGAAGGACGCTCAGTATATAAAGTGTCACTCCATAAACTAAATACAGTCTGCTCTGTTTTAAGCAACAGTATTGGTGATTATGATTTTTGTGTCAACCCCTTTTCATGTTCAGTTATACTCTGCATTGGCAACAACAAATTTAATCGAGTTTGCTCAAATCCTAAAGGTGAGATTTTGGTATCCTCCTACACTTCATAAATGTTTACAGTTTCATTCGATATATCAGAAATAATCAGGTTAGGTTCTGACAGTGGCGTTTGATTTTATGAGCGAATGTTCTTATCAAGCTGCTTCCATAGCACATGTTTTGTAAATCGACAATACAAAATTTCGAATTTCGCATAGAGTAGATCGAATCTGCATCTAAGATCTGCATCTGTATGTAGAGCCAATTAGTTAATGATTATTAAAACTATTTAAAGGGTTTAAGCGGGGGACGAAGGCTGTGGTCACGAAATGCCCATGCTTAACCATGGTATTTTGTTAGAATAATGTTATGCACGACGAACGGAAGATGATTTCAAAACGCCGTGAATTTAGGGGCGTTGACATATACCGTTATATTATTCGTACTATGTTTATGTAATGAATGAAAGGGTGTCAAATATGATATATGTTCTGTTCCTAGGCAAGAATGAATAGATATTATTTAGCATAGGCGCTTAGCCTTATTCACGACCATATGCACATTATTCGGGTGCCTGATTTTAGAGTTTTAGTCAAATTTGCCCAGGATAATCGGAGATTGACCCTTATATTTTATTTATGGGACGCTAGAACGGCGTGTTACGGTTATGGCGGCTATTGTAGCTCTAATTGCAATGATGTATTCCCAGTGAGTTTGGCGCCTCGGACTGTTCAGTTTTAGTTCTGCATGATTTTAGAACGAGGAAAAGGGATTGCGTGTGCAGGGGAATACTCATAAACTGTACAGGACAATTTGCAATTAGAACTGTATTCCATTAACCAAAAAAGAAACCTGTATCTGTATTCGTAAACGACTCAAGACTTATGTACAAAAGTCAGATTCAATTTAGGATTGGATACTGGTATAATAAAATGTGAGGCGGCAATGATATGTGTTAAAAGAATCGACATAAAAGCTCCTTGTAATAACTAACTCAAATTTTCAACTAAGTTTATCAGTGACTCAAATCGGTACACAATACTCTCTAATGGTAAACGATGAGTTGAAAATGGTGTTGTACTTAAAAAGAGCGAATTTTACTCAAATAAAGAGGGGAAAACTCACTCCAAAAAGAGTTGATTTCCACTCGTTTTAGTGTTGTCATTCGTTTTAACTCCTCAACAGTGACGTGTACTTGTTTAAATACTATTGAGTGGAAATCCAATCTTTTTGGGGTTGATTCTCCTTTATTGAGTGGGAATTTCGCTCTTTTTAAATACAAAACACTCATTTTGGATTGGTTTTTACAAGAGTTTCATTCTTTTGGGGAGTGACATTTCACTCGTTTACATTTAGGAGTATTAGGGGTTGTAGAAACAAACATTTGGCGCGCGCAGTAACCTCCCTGGAGGAGTAACAAATCTAATGTATTTGAAACGTCAGTGACGTTCAAAATGTACACACCGTGCATCAGTGTTGTACGATGACAAAAGAAGGAGTTGAAAATTGTTGCAGGTGTACAAAAAGAATGCCAATGAATAGTTTATGACTGATTACTGTTATTATTATAATTTAATGTAAAAAGCTTATTTGTTTCTAATTGTTTTTTTTTCCTGGTTTTTGTAAAATTTATATCTGATGATCATACGGCTTTGTAACAGAAAGAGCTAACAGATTATTAAGCTTCATGTTTTGTATAATATAAGTATAGTGTTGGGATATAGGGAATTTTGTTTAGATCTTGATGAAAAAATTCAAAACTATAGGAAAGAAGGTGATATAGAAAACACTAGAATTAATACACATGACGCAATTATCACGTCAAATATAGGAAACTGTAAAAGTTTTTACTTGTGAAACAGAGGAGAACACGTGCAAGTTCATTAATCTATGTCTGCATGTAAGATGTGTTTTGGATTATTCTTGTGTCGATGTCGTAAAAAAGTTTATATGCTTTGCGAATAAATCCGTCGAAAAACAGTTCCGTCTATATGAAAGGTCACAAGGAAAACGGTCGTTCAGGGCTTTATTTAAGTATTATTAACTACATTGGGGTGAGTGCATAGTTCCTCGTTAGATGTCGGCCGACGCAAGCTTTTCCAAGAGGCTATTCTTGCCAATTCTAAACATATGGGTTTGGAGTGATAAAATCCTTCTAAAAGAAAGGGCCGAGTCAAGTGGGAATATCCATGAAAAGGTATGATAAATAGATGACATTTTTGTGGGGATTTTTTGAAAGTTTACTTATTTGCTTTTTGCACTCTTAGCCGAGGCGTACATGAACGTATATATTTAACACAGAGTGAATAGGGCTTCATATCCCTCTTACATTTACGATTTTTAAAGGGGAAAATGTGACCAATCAACATACTATGAACTACTACAACTTATTCGGAAAACAATCAACGGCTATACTTACCCACCACAAATTTGACCACTGCAGCTCACATTTTTTAACCAGCACAATTTACCAGCACAACTGAAAAGCGATTCCGGATATTTCGCATGCCGACGGACTTAAAGTATTTTACAGGATTCGGCAACACGTACCAATCATGATCAATACAGTTTTTGTTTTAATAATATTATAAGCAGTCCCAAAATTTAAAGCCTCCCACGTTTCAGCCTTGTCACCCCTTTAAATTTTACTTCTATCACCCAAAGACTTAAATTTTTCAAAATGTTTTTTCAAAATGGGTCATATACCCGCCTTGCACTATAACTTAGAGACATTCGTTACTTTCATGACATCTTACCCGTCATTCTAACCGTTTTCATTGAATGCGTTAAATACATGTATCACATTTTATAAGAAGTGTGCGATTGCAATCTATCTATACACTAAAAATGAGAGCAAAGGCCACGCATCTAGGTAAAGGTCACGCACGGGGAATTGCACTAGTGCTACTACAAATGAGATCTGTCTGTCCGCCTATGCGTTTTGACGCACCTTTCTTTGTGACCATGGGCTGATGTTTGGCATACAGTTAGAAAACAACACCCTGAGGTGTATTATCAGGGTTTCCAGGGTGACCCCAAGAAAATCAAAGCATCTGCAGGAGGTCAATTCGCCATAAAAATTATAAATGCAAAGGACCCGCTAACCTGAGCAAAAGAACAGTCTGAGGTCCAAAAGATCACACACGCAGGAAAAGGTTTCTTTAATTTTGGCAAGAAACCCAATAAACAAGAACCCAAGTAACAAAAAGCTGGGTGCACAATAGTTTTCTATACTTGACTGCATTTTTGCAACCATAAACCTATTTGCCGATAAACGTAAATACTTGTAATAAGAGTCTGACTTTTCAAACCATGTCCTCAATATAATAGTATCACTGAATTCGTATTTTCAGTCATGATCACGCACGTACTACGGCATGCAGCCACAAAAAAAATAAGAACCTCATTAAAAGGTGGCTTATCCAATCAAATCCCTACCATTTATGTTTCCTCTAAGCCTCCTTACATAAAGGTCAATTAAATCCGTCCAACCTTTTGGGATAGTGAAAGTTTTTTGAAACGTTTTTTATTATTCATAACATCAAAATGAAAACATTCTTAAGAGACATGCGGAGATTTCCAGAAGAAGCGCCCCACTTTTTCTCGAACCCCCCACCCCGTTTTTTTTTTACATATTTGAAATGTTTACCAATGTATTAGATAGCACGTGAAGTGAACAGCCGAACGCCGTCTTTATGTATAAGAATGATGATTTGGTAGTTTTCTGTTTGTGCACGACAGAAGTGCAAAGCATTGTTTTCCTATGGGGAACATTACGATAGCAGGCAGGCAAGATTCAAAACAAGGTTTGCGGTTTTCTCTTTTGCACATTTTTTGTCCAATAACCTTGAAATGTTTCTCGGTAGGTGGTCTACACTGCTCCAGTGACTTTTGATAGATTCATATCCTAACCAATCTATCTCCTCCGGTCACTTTCAAAATAAAAAATGGGCAATTCGTGATCCACAGCATAGTACCCTTGTTTATACCCTACCTAAAAAAATAAAAAAAAAAAAAAAAAAAAAAACGGATTTTTTTATATCATCTTAACCGTTTGGTTCAAGTATTACAACAAAAATACAAGCCATCATCTTACTATTTCCCGTTCACATACAATTACCTGGATTTTTCCTCTTGACTCGCCCTTTCCTTTTAAAGGAATGTTTTTATTTATTATTGATATCTCCACAGATAATATCGCCCACGACTTTGTTTTGCAATGTGATGCCAAACGTTTTAAAAGTCCATGGCCCGATCGCAAAGTGCCTCGTTCCCAGAAGCCCCGGATTTTACCGGAAGTAGTCAAAACATTTTTGGTTCAGAAGAAAGCTACTATTTTTCTCTCATTTACCCTGCAAATATTAGGGCTAAAGGTTTGGAAGTTTTATGAGCGAAATGTGCCCCATTTTGGCGACCAATGATAATGGTACATGGTTACTCTATGGGGCTTCAAATCACGTTTTTAGCTCCTCACAGCCAAATTGATAAATATTGGTGCTGAAATTTTACAGATGGTGTTTTTGGGGTGAAGGCCGATCTATCAGTTGAAAACTTTCATATCCTTATATCGGGCCACTCCCCCTGTAAGCATTCTTTAATTCAATGCACTCATACGATTTAAAGACGCTGTTTACCAGCAAAATCATGTAATAAAACAAATCAAATATTTTTTTTTTTAATTTTATGGTGTTTTTTTGTGTTTTTTAATATTTCAATTTTGTACGTTTAGCTAATGGCGATGTCTAGATTTGGGATTTATTGGTCCTCACTCCCCTGTTGCCTGTTACGCCCCCTCTATATTCATGTTTTTTTTATATTTAGTGTTACCAACCCCGCTCGTGTTTTTTATTTCAAACAGCATCACGACTGTAAGGCATGTGTGGAAGTGTGATCGCTTTGTATTTCTTACTCTTTTGACCATTAATATCTTTTTCGAAATGTACGTTCATGTTTTCGCTGGGCCTATCTTATTGAGTACATATCCATATGACGTAAAATTGCACAACATTTTCCTAAACCTAACATGTATATTTTAGAGGATATAAATGGCCTAATATTTTCTGCAACACTGCTATTTAAAAGTAGGTCAAAACCCATGCAAATAGAGCGGTAGCACCGTAGGCTCCCTCGCCCAAAAAAAGTGCCTAAGGCTCACATCGGCCGACGTCTTCCATAGAGTATAAACCCACCATTATTGTGAGCAATTGCTTTTCCCAAAATGAAGACAAATACCCTTTCGATACGGACGTATCGGAATCGCGGTGAACTCCGAAAAAATATTTACAAAAAGATCCAAATTGATTTTTGTTTATTCCCGGACATATCAAGCCCAGCTCCCCTCCTCGATCCACGTAATGATAAACGAAAGCTAAGTGACTGAAATTACCTAGACTCTACAACCGCAAGGGCGACTCCCGGTTATACTTCCAGGAGCCCTGTGTCATTCGCGTTCCGTGGCATTTTCGCCGTGAGTTTTTTCCGTAACCTGCTCCATCTGACACCATCTGTGTTTTTCTGACACACTTTTGAATTCGGAAACCTTAAAGGTGCAACGAGAGATTTTGAGGCACCAAAATTGTGTCCCCCGCTAATAGTAATTTTCTTATAGTTTAGACACTCGATAGATTTCTTACCTTGTATTTCGCTACAAGCGGGTGAAAAAAGGCGATTTTGATTTGCTTTATTTCAATGTCAAACATAGGCTGAAATACGTCTTTGCTCCTATAACGAAATTAGAAATTTCCCCATTTTGGTAGGGAAAAAACATTTCCTCAGCTTAAATCCTCAGATGGGATTTTTTGGATGGAAAGCCTTACATCAGGGCTTTCGATTTTTTTAAGGGACCACCTGATATGTGAAATCTCTCTTTGCACCATGTTTTATTTTTTTAAACGGAATAAACATGTGTCTTTTATTCCGTGAAGGGTTTCCGAATTTATAAGGGGTCAGAAAAAAGTGTGTCAGATGGGTCAGGTAGGAGAACCCCCAAGTTGGCTGGTATAATAGTGCGCACAATAGGACCGTACAGTGGATGCAAGCTGAAACAAGTTCTTATTAATATTTTTCATGCAATCTTTTTAAAACACGGTGGCGCTCGATCCAAAGACAGAAGCCGGACTGTGGGACATTCTAAGACAATATCACATAAGTTCAATTTTTATTTACATAACTGAAACTGATTAGTATGCACTTTTTTAGAGCTGCAATGAATTGCCTAGATCTTGACGAGTACGCACAACAGATTCCCTTTCTTTGACATTCTCCACAATGCATTGGCCAACTTTGATGAAAGTGAGCAGATGACGTGTAAACGCGTCATCTTGAATTTTTTTACAAACTCGCATTAAGTGCTACGCTTGGTGCGTTTGTGGATGGGTATTTCTCACTCGCCCTGCCATTGTGGGTAAATGAAAAATGAGGGAATTGCCTATTAATCAGTTTGGTTGGCAGACTCAACTTTTATCAGCTCAATCACTTTATTTCCAGTGCTTTGTTCATTGCCCCACGTTTTACGTCACATATCACGTTATCTTGGTCCGTTCGTGAAAGCAGTCGTAAGAATGGCATAACCAATTGTAGTTGCGACGTAAGTTAACACTAAAAGAATTTTGTGTCGTTTTTATTTGAAATTGTTGTGACGTAGGCTATAGCCAATTACGATTATAAGTACCACACGTACCATGGGTACACGAAACCCACGTATGTGTGGAATACACGGGGGGTACTTTACCCAAAATAATTGGGTACAGGTGTACAAAATAGCTGTCCAAAACTTGATTTCCAAATCCAATACAAGTCTAGTGTGAGTAGTTGATTTTGATATCAGATACGACCTCCATGATGCTTAGAAACAATGATTTTCGATTTTATAAATTTAAGTGACACTTATCATCATTGCTAAATAAGTTTCGTTTTCTGGTTTAGCTGTCGTCAATGCGTATCTACTTTGCACACAACTTGCCGTCGGTTAAGGTCATTGACATCGGACCAAACCGATTCCGAAGGGCTTTCACAAAAACTGGTCATAATTTTTACCCAAAAACCAAATTATCACCAAACAAAAAATCTTGTCAAAGATGAGATTTCTGGACAATCAAAGCCTTATAAAAATACAACCACTAGTTTTTATAATTCTCTCAAAAATAAAACCGCTTTAACACTTGCGTGTTTATTGAACACTCTTTAGAGAGTTGACATTTTGGTCAAAACGTGTCGGGTACCACTACCGGAGGCATGGAATAGATTTTGGTGAGTTGAGAAAAGGTGAGTTAGAGGAAAAATCGAGTTAGAAAAGCGAGTTACCCCCCAATACAGATCCGGCAGTTCCCGCTGGCGATTTTCTCCAAAAACCATCAGTCCCGCTGGCGAGTTACGGCAAATAAGCCATCAAGTCCCGCTGGCGAGTTACGGCAAAGCCATGAAGTCCCGCTGGCGAGTTACACCAAAGTCACCATGTCCTTGCCGGCGAGTTGTGCCAAAGCCCTCTAATTCCACTGGTGAGTTGCAGCCAAAGCGATCATGAGCCACTGAATAGTTCAAGCAGTATAGCGAATGGTTAAAGTTCTTAAGGGGTCAATTAAAGGGACATTGTTTATAAACTATAGGGATGGCCAGGTGCGCGCGTGTGTGTGTGTGTTCGTGTGTGTTAATCAACTATGTCATTTCATTTTTGTTTAGAACCCCAGGGAATCCAACCTTCATGAATTAGAAGGGTCTTACTGTGTTTTGATCCTGCTAGAAGTCACGGATTGAAATTTTGCATGAAATGTCCATTTTAAGTGCCAATCCCGTAAAAAATAACAATTAAAAACCACCCTCCTTCCCTCACTTTCAAAGACAGTGCTGCAAGAATAATTTTTAATGGCCTATTAACTTGTTCAATTTATTCAACAGGTCACCAAATTTCTGACAACCCTTTTGGACTTGCTAGCACTCACAGTCACAGTTATGTACGAGGAAGTTATGTATGTCAGTAAATTTACGATCTTAAGGGCACATTGAGTGTCTCGAATGCATCTTGTTGCATATCCAAACAATGTCTCTCAAATTAAATATTGTTCAAAGTTTAACATTATCACATGAAAGGAGTAAATACTTTGTCACTGATTAGAAGACCCAACATGCAAAGATGCTCTTTCCTATTCTCACATTTACAACCATTCATTGTCCTGTAATTAATGGTTGTAACCCATATAATTTGCTGTGGTTAACATTTTATGAATCTATTTGATTGGTCCTGCTAACCAAAATGGTCCCAGGTTCTAGACAGTAAATAACAATAGATAATACAATTTATATTCTTTTTTCATGGGTTTTGGACAGTTTTCTAACAGCCTCGTTGACATTATTACTTCCTGGCGGTTTTGACCAACTGACACGACTAGGAATTCCTGACCTCTTTGTTAAGGGATTAGGCCTACCTTTGCCGAAAAGGAAATCTGTGAACCCCAGTTTTTACTGCATTGAAATGTCCAAATTTGAAGTTGCAACAGTATTCCTGCTTTTTCCCACACCACACCCTGCACATCTCACCCCCCATAGTGCCTTGCATTCACCTGCCTTAAATACACCACCCCTCAAATCCTATAGCTTCCCACAATTGCCATCCCACAAACCTACCCATCACTCCACAAAACTTCCCCCAAACTCCAACAGAACCCCAGAACTCAACACCCACGTTACCTCTGTCTGTCCAATGCACTCAACATGTAAAATCACATTACACCCACTAACCCCAGCTCACATCCGCTACTAAGCCCAAAATCATACTGCCAAATCTAACTCGCCATGATTAGAACCCAACTACCACTAGAAATGGCATACTTTTCTAACTTCGCCCTGTGACTTGAGGTAACAAACCCTAACTCGCCATGGGACTTGGCGTAACTATCCTAACTCCCACTGGGCCTTGGCCGTAAGAATCTACCGCCTCATGAGGACATGCCGTAAATATCATAACTCACCACTGGGACTTGTCGTAAGAACCTAACTCGCCATGTGACTTGTTTTATCATCTTCTTGGGGTAACTCGCTTTTTTAACTCACTTTTTTTAACCGCCCTTTTGTAACTCGCCATGTACCTGTCCCCCGAGGCACTCTCATCACAACCTATATCACACCGGGTAAGTTCCTTTCCATGTCCGCATCTGAAAATGATGGTTGTGAATTTGTAACCCAGAGAGGTCACTAGTGTCATTTAAGGTCATCTAGAGGTCCATCTGAGTCAAATTAAAAAAAACCCACTATACTTCCTATATTCATCCTGCAACTATACTAAAAAATAAATTTTTGTCAATTCGTTATCAGAATAAGAGAGAATAAATTGTTCTATCATGTGAACCAATCTTGAGTGGAAGAATTTGCAAATTGGATTTCAAATTAATTTTGGGCAAACCAGATAATATTGTCCTTTCGTGGTGGTTCTTGGTACTTTTAATTTTGAATTAACTTTTTTACAATTCATGATATTTAATTTGCTCTTGGGGAGTAAACTGATATTTTCCAAATTCTGACCCACATACTTTTTATATCGCATGATAATTCAGAGGAAAACACAGGCACACTTAACAGTTATCCCGTGTTAAAGGTCATTTTGTCAAATTAGGTATCATCAAACGACCACTGATCAGTTTAAAAAATTCAAATTGATATTTTATATGAATTTTTTTTTTTTTTTTTTTTTTTTTAAATTAATGATTAATACCAACTCAGCGTCCTTATTACTAAACAGACACGATTTCTAATTAATGACTCCGTCGACATTAATTCAACAGACGACTGAAAGTGTGGTTTAACACAAGAAAACAGCCCAGTTTATCCGCACGGCATCCCAAGTTTGGATCGGTATGTAACCCCCTTGTGGTTTTAATACCAATGGGTACGAGTCTAAGATATCTTACTAGACACATTATAGATTAAAGCATATCATGTGGTCCTCACCTAAAAAAGTGTTAAGACCAATCAGCGTTCTTTTGGCTCATTTGCAACAAATTGGGGAAGAAATTTCATATTTGTGAAAATGAATGCCATAGTGGCGCTTTAAAAGAGAAACATAATTATCAATGTGAATCAATTTTGAGTGGATTATTTTGGCAAAAAAGGCCATTTTTGCACATTTTACAAAAATTAATTTTGGGCAAAATTTGGATTTTGACGATTACGTTTTCACTCATGATACTATGTCTTTGGGGGAGTTAATGAATACTTTTCCGCCTCAAAATGTGCCCACATGTGTGTATATGTCACCAAAAATATCAAGGAATGCACAGACACATTTTTAAAGTTACTCTGTGTCAAAGGTCATTGATCTTAAAATACAAAAAAAAAAAAGAGTTTTTCAGGTCAGGGTTAACATTTGGAGGACTACTTGTAATAGTGGCCCTTGTGGCCCTGCTGGTCAGTTGGGTTAAGGGTCTTCCACTACGCTAGTGTTTTACTACTTGTAAATATATCATCATTCTGCGAATTGGGTTGTGATGCTTTAAAAGATAATGAATTACATTTTTGAAACCATTTTTTTTGGGGGTATGCAAAAGGGATTCAATTGTTTTTTTGGGAAAGAGCATTTTTGGTAATTTTTAAAATAATTTTTGGCAAAATTGAATTTTGAGGATTACATTTTACTCATTAGGAAAATATGCTTTTAGGAGGTTAAATGGTAATTTTCCAAAAGTTATCCCAACTAGGTGCCTTATACGAAACTTTCATAGGGATACACAGCTTTACACTTTTTTCCACATTTTAAAGTAACTCTGCTGTTAAAGGTCATTGGCTCTTTAATCAAGAAAAGTCAGAACTCATTTCAGGTTCAGGGGTTTAGCATGTGCAGCCCAACCAATAAACACGCAGAAACGCAATTCTGTCTGCTTGATTAAACAATTGCGCACACAGGGCAACAAATTGGATTCTGTCATCATGGGTATCATGGTTTTATAGGGCCTTATTGGTTCTGAGGACAAATTGCACCATATTATGTTCTTCAAACGAGCCAAAGTAGGCGTTGACAGTGAATGATTTGGCCAGTCGTCATAAAACAAGGCATATTCATAGTGTCCAGTTGTGAATGAAAATGAGACTGCATGCCAGATCCTCAATCCTGGCCTTAATGACTCATGCGTATCGAAATTGATAGCTATGCTGAAATGCTACTTCTGATTTCTAAAATATCGTTGCAAACCCCCCAAAGATATGTACCTGCTACAGTACAAGGGCAATTTCAGTGATGACCTCTAGTAAATGAAATCGTTAGCCAAACTCGAAAATTGAGGACACATTTGAAGCCTCAGCACCGGTAATTTTGTTGAATAATGGTAATCCTGGGATTGACACATTTAGTTGGGTGGAATACTTTGGACATGCCAATGGTCCCTGAAATAACGTATAAGAGCTTTAGAGAATTGCACTCGCATGTTACTCCTTTAGATAGCTAGGTATGCTCAATTTCGCTGTGTTGGTTATTAACGCAGTTTGTAAATTAAGTACATTACACAATAATGTCGATTTTGATGACATGTTTACAGTTCCCCCCCTAAGATCCTATACATCATATGATTTTATTTGCTTACAACCTATTGCAGTCCCCAGATCCCACGACGAAAAGGACAATTCTATTGTGGATAAGAGCTTAATGTCTAGGCCTTACAACATAATGTATATTTTTTCCACCTCAATACGGATTACTGGAACCAGAACCGAAGTAATCGGAATTACAATCGAACGTGCATCGAAAAATATCGTAAACGAAGATCGTGGCAGATATCTACGGGCAATATGATAACGGCAGAGGTATAAAAATCACTGATAATAGAAAATGGTTCTTTTAGAAATGCTAGCCTATATTGTGCCATGTGCGGTATTTTAAACCACAGACAAAAACTTTTTCTTTTACTTTTTTCCGTCTTCCTTTAAGTCTGTGTGTCCACACCAAATTTCCATACTTCTCAGCATAATTGGTGGACAGAAAAACAAGATAAGAACGTGCCTACCCCCTGGTAAAATAATAATCAAATAACTCATATTCCGTTCTTAAGCACATAGAAACATAAGTTGAAATGTTCTTAATATTATTTTGACATATTTCTTATCAGGGCCAATCGGCAAATAGGATCGGCCAAAGGCACGCGGATTGATATGTTACTGCATGGCCAGCTGTACAATCAACTTCGCTACCGAGGCCTATGACGTATTCTGGATTGAGAGGGCTATAGTTTCACTTCCGTACAAACATTTGTTGCAAAAAGTAACGGTAAGTTTCCTAATTCCTCTGTGCTCTTCTCCATGTTTGTAATGTTTTTTTTTCACACACGGTTGATGACTGGAGCAAATTGGTGTGCTCCCCACTTGTCCACTGCCTTAAACCGGTATTTTGATTTAGCGACTCTCAAAGTCCCCAATATGCAATACTAGTCTTGTTTTAAAACAGACTGATGGCGTAGTAACATTTTGTGCAATAGATTTATCTACCATACTTCCTTCAAAATGGAAGCTTATGCGTCACAAGCTAAACGCAATGGAGTTAGGGAAATAAACCATGCCAATATTTAAAGAACTTGAGTGTGTACTAGACATCGTATCAAACAAAGGAACTATAAAGAAACAAGTATGTGGACAACTATTTAGTAAAACACAATGCAGATAAAATTGGCAAGAGAAGTTGTTCCTGTTTCTCAATATTGCTGATAGAGGAGGGACATGAATGTGCTCAACTTTTGTGATGTTTTAATATCAGGCTTAAGTTCTGTCTCAAAAATGACCTCAGTTTAAAACTGATTTTATCACGTACTTTTTCAGGTCTACTAGTTCAACTTTCCGGTTTCGGAGTACAACCGCCCCAGCTGACTGGAGCTGCCGGTCATGCGTGGTTAGTACTAGACAATGACTGCGCCTTGCACTACGAGATCGCAGTTGTGGGTCTCAACAGTGATGCTGTGGCAAAAGACGGGGCAGATAACATACACGGGTTTGTAGAAATCGGGGAACTTGACGGAGACGAGGTTGTTATCAAGAGGGTTCTGAATGCATTTGATGGAAATATGGCAGGCCTGAGTTTTAATTATCCGCTATCTTTTTTAGTGTTCTTCTTCTTGCGTATGAGGCAGCAGCTAAATATACTGTAAGCGTTGGAGCCAACTCACTGTTGATTGGTTGGGGTTTGAGAAATCTGTGTCCACCGGTGGACGAAAGGTAGGGCACTCATTGAGAATGTGATCCGCAGTCTGTTATGGAGAACCACATTGGCAGGCTGGCGATGGCCGCAGCCCCTATCGATGCATGTTGCTATTGAAGCGACCGACTCCTGTGAGAATCCGGTTTAAGGTGACCCATTCCTTGAGTGGGAGATTGCTGCCAGGTGGTAGTCCTGTCATAGGTGTAATAGAGAGTTGATATTGGTTTGGGGTATTACGCCAGGCAGTATTCCCCATGCTGTAAGATGGTGCAATGGGGAACTGGAAGTTAGGAAGCCCGTGTCGGACCCAGAAAAAAGTTGGCGAGAGCGATCCGTTCTCGCTACCGAGTTGGTGTGATTCTTTAACAGTTGTTTTTTGCAGCAGGGCTTGTTGTCCAGCAGATCCTTATTCAATAGTTTGTGCGTGTGGGTCGCGTTCTCCCTGAAGTGCTGTAAGGTGCAATGCCTTGAAAAAGCAATGGTAGGAATTCAGATGGGGGTAGGACGGAGGTAGCCAGTGATGGTTCTCAAGGTCTCGTTGAGTACGTGTCCAGCTTCTTTGTGTGAGTTGAGAGCTATTGCACATGCTGGGGCGGCATACAGGCGATGTAGGACCAGGGCCAAGGCAGTGGTGCGCTTAGGAGTCGTGGGGATGGCACCCCATGAAGTCCAGCAAGTCGGCACAGGAAGGTTAGTCCGTCGAAGATACCTTTGCGCATACGGAGTCGAGGTTGTGACGTAAGTAATGCTCGGTCCAGCTTCACTCCCAATTAGGTTGGTGTAGGATTGTAGGCAGAGGCGCTCCATTGAGGTTGATTTGAAGCTGGCGATGAGCCTCTTTGGTGTTTGAGGTGGAGGCAGTAGCTGTGGTCTTGGCTTCGCTTCAGCTTCAGTCTCCGGTCTTTAGAATAAGCTGCAGTAGGGCCATGTCTGTAGTAAGTGTGCTTTCTACTTCTGTCCATTTCTGTCCGAGTGGAGGGGGCAGATCGTCGGCGTAGCCATATTGGTCTAGAGGTTGTTTGATGTAAAATCGTGATATCAAGTTGACATCAATGGAGCCAGTACAGATCCTTGGTGGTACTCCGTGGTGGGTTTTCCTCGCGACGCAGACGACTTTTTTACCCCTTCCCTTTTGCCCCCATCCACTGGTCTTGAGAATAGACCTACGGTTTGCAAGCATGTTACATATGACTTGTGCAGGGGGACGGTCCGGGATGTCGCTGAGAAAGCTTGAGTGTCAGGCCCTGGGTGCCACACGGTGTCGTATGCTGCAGTAAGGTCCACAAGATGACGCTGCCTTACGGCGCTTTCAAAGTTTCCCTCAATATCATTTGTGAGTTTTACAATCTGATGGACCGTGCTCTCGCCACGGCGAATCCTGCTTGTTCGTCAGCAGATGAGGTTCGACGACGGCTCTAGCCGGCCAGATCATCCTCTCAAGGAGTTTGAAGAGACACACCGTAGTGAATATTGGGCGGTAGTTCTTAGTGGTTTCGACAGGCTTGTTTGGTTCTGGGAGTGCGATGAATAGTAGCTCTCCTCCAGACTTGGGTACGGACTGGTTTGTAAGGCAACTGTGTAGAAGTCCTGGAGCAATCTAGACATCGTGGGCCGCATTGCATCAGAAACTCTGCTGGTATGTTTTGTCAGGGCCCTGGCCTTTCCACTCTTGAGTGGCTGATAGCAGAGGTCAGCTCATCTAGTGAGAAGGATGTTCAGTGACCCCGTCCCACCAGGGGCTCGACGAAATTTGGTGCATCTCTTGTTTGACAGAGCGAGTGTGTCCTTGTCAATGTTCTGAAAGACCATTGCGAGGAGTTGGGCTCAGCATTGAGTTGGCTGTCACTGGACATTTCGATGGTTTGGAATTCTGCCGTTGAGGCGGTTTATAATCTTCCAGGCCTCCTGCTGGAGTGGGTGAAGTCGATTCCTTGGACGGTCTCCTCCCAGCGCTCACGGCGTTTTCCTGTCACAGCAGTTTTCAGATCTGGAGGCCTTGGATGAAGCTTCTCCCCGGTTTTCGATTCAGGAAATCATTGTAAAGTGATCACATTCCTCATCCAGGATGGGATAATAACTAGTCTTCTTTGCTATATTAATAAAGAGTTGAACACAGTGCTGTGTAAGAATTGTCCAGGCTGGATGAGGTTGGTGTCGGGAGGTTGGGCACTTCGAATCCACAGTTTTGAACTGTTCCATCTGCTTGCGAAGTTCCACCTTTTCACTCGCTTTGTTGGTACGGCCCTTAACAAGGCTCTCCTGAGCGATTATTGAATGGTCTATTTTGGGACTTCGGAAAGGGTCGAGAATAGTACGGTGAATGAAGATAGTTTCCATGTTTGCAAAAGCAAGGTGCAGGGTTGGTAGACGTATGCACCTACCGCGAGTGAAGGTGTCTGGTTGCTGGGGGTCGTGCAAAAGTTGTTAGCCAATTTTGAGGCCCAGTCCTCTAGGATAGCTCCATCTGGGTATGGATTTCCTGTAACCCCAGGTAATGCTTTGACTGTTGAAGTCGCCAGCGTAAATGCGGGTGCACTATAATTTGGTAGATAGAGTCTGCTTGGAGCCGATGGTTCGGTGGCTTGTAGACATTGATAACATGGACGGCTACGATTTGCGTCGTTTGCCCATTCCAGGGGGAGTCCTGCATGTGGGTGGTGGTGTGAGGTTGCAATTGTTTCATTTGAGCTGCGTTACAAGCAAGGTGGCAATCCGTGGGTGGCGCTCGTTGGAGTGTGTTCAGCTAGGGTGTAGCCGCAGATGTTCAGAATGGCACTGTCAGTTGCTTGTTGTCTCTTGGAGGCTAATCGCAGTGACTTTAATGCGTATTGTGAAGGTGTTCGATGATGTTTCTTTGCCTAGTGAGACCTTCCACGTTTTAGTTGGAGTATGATATGCACTGACTTGACATCGGGATGCCTGCCTGATAATGGCACGTGGTGCCAGACTGGCATCAGATAGTGTCCTCTGGCGGGCATGATTACTACAGTGAGAATCAAAAAGAACCAGTGAATTAAAAAGACCGTGAATTAAAAAAGACAACAGATGTTAGCGTGTGTTCATTAATTGTATTTTTCTGTATCACCATATCCTATCATTTGCCTATTCGTCCGGTTCACCTTTTTATTTAAATGGATCTAGTGTTTGTGTAAATAAATACTGCTCTAACTTAATTGTCCTTCATTACTCAGTATAAAAAGGGCCTACCTATCGCAGATATCTTGAAAATAACGAACCAAAAGAAATAAAAGAAAACATTTGTTCAAAAAGAAAACCCACAACACCTCTGCCATAA